>JAZFAU010000011.1:2500-137500 GCA_037178615.1 Dione vanillae
CAATCTTCGATTTTACATGCTTGAAATGTTTTTTGTACAACAATTTATGAGTTGGGAGTGTTTATTAATACAGAGCGAATAAATTCAAGAGGATATATGTACCAGAGATCAGTGTATCAACCAACTCAGCGACCGCTGCTTACGGTCGAGCTCTCTTGTAAATCGCGCACGCTGTGGCGTACTCAGTATAGCTGATTGCTTGATCTGAAGCGAAGCCGCGCCATTTTTGGAAGTTGTTCGTATACAGGAACTCTTAAAAAAGTTATATTATGGTTAAAAAATATATAGCTAATTAATTTTTGTAAAGCTATGTTATGTTTTATGTTTATAAATAGTAAATTTACAATAAACGTTTTCTTTAAAATTTCATTAACTTAACTTAATTCTTGGCTTGGTGTAAAGTATGGCTGCACCATGCCGCATCTGCTTTGAGTTGGTTGCCGCTTCTTAATAGTGGGTGTCATCACTCTTGGTAGCTCTTCTATGGAGTTATTTTCGATAGCCGACATCAATCTTCAAAAACATACAATAATGTCAATTAAAACAGTCTTATAAATTATTTTCATATATAAGGAACCCTAATAATTTTAATATAAGAGCATTCATTTGTTAAAGAATTATTCTAAAATTATTTAAATTTAAAATGTCAGAAATTACAAATGAAACTGTATTTCAAATATTCAAAATGACTGTTTCAGCAAAACTACAAATAAATAAACATTAATCTTAAGATGATATGGTATTTAAAATTACTCAGATTCATATTCTTTATTGGCGATTACGTAAAATATTTCTATATCAATTTTAAATTAAACATTATCTCTATGCAATATTATTTTAAATTCCTTTAAGGCATCTATCTAATAATAAGAAAATTTTTACATCTAAAATAATGCATTTTATTACTAAAATACCGTTCGTCCATCCTTATATAACCAAAAAATCTAACTACACGCAAGTCGTCTATCAGTTTATTATATTTTGTAATTATAATGCCACAAGATTTTTACCGGTACTATTTGAAAAGCTTATAGTTGAAAGTGTATAGCTAATTGTAATTTTTTTAATGGCGTTATGTCAAAGCTAAATTGTGTAACAAACGTTTATTGTATAAAGGATATATGTTTAACAACTTAACTTAGCTGTCGGCTTTGTGTGAAGTACAGCGGCACCATACGTGTCTTCTGCAGACTTGAAGTCTTCACTTACTCCCTCATTGTCGTGCAGTGGCTGCAGAATAACCCTCATTCGTGCGTTCATTTTGCTGTGTGTATTGGTGCTGTGTCCTCCGATGATTTTTCTTATTCTTTTATTGTTCTTCGTAAAGAAGTATCGTTGTTCAAAGATAATTTCCATGGTATTGTAATCAAACGGAACTATGATCGATGAGGCTGAGATCTATCTTCTTATCCAACGAGGCTGTGTCTATTCCACAAATGCTCCCATGAAGCGAGAGACCTATCCCACCGCTGCTGTCGGCGCTAGGCCAGGGTTTCGTTGTTCAGAGTCCATTTTTCATAATAAAATAACAGAGTGGTAGCAATTGGTTTATTCTCGTACAATAGTTAGATCGGAAGAGCGTTATGATACATAATTTGTTTAACAGCTGACATTTCTGTTCAATATTCAAAATTAGCATAAAGAACTTAACATTGCAAATAGGTTTTATTAATTAAACAGTAATTTCAATACTAAATACTTTTTAACAATAAAATTATAAAAGTATATTGATTTGCGCCCATATATACTAACAGTGCCAGGTATTGAGTAGGTATATAAATAATGAACTATAAAACCTATCAGTTTATTCACGGAATATAAGAACATGCAGCAATATTACTATAGACTTGTGTATTTTTGTTTCCTTTGAGTCCACCTAAGTACATTTACAGTGGAAATCCTTTTGGCGCCTGAAATATCCCTTAGTTGGCATCTAGAGGGATTCTATAGAAAGTACAATGGGACTAGAAAATAGACCAGACGTGTTTAATGTGTTGCAGTTTCAGAGTTTTATTTATATTTTAACTTGTATGTTATTTTACTGAACTTATACAGTATTTATTCATTTTTTTTTTCTGACAATATACTTCGGCCGCAGCCATCTTGTCTACAGTAAGATGTAGTCAGTTTGCCACAAAAACTTATAAATAAACATGATGTGTTAATTTCATACGTAATGAGGCAATAGCGAAGAATAAGCGTCCATGATTTGCGATTATGTTTACTTAAAAGTTTATGAGATTTTAGGAATTTTATTTTAGAAACTAGATTCATATGCATATCTTTGAAATAAGTAAATAATTTTAGCCTTAGGTTTTTCATCTTTTACTTTTTAAGCAATACATTACACTTTCCTCCTTTCTAAGAACTCTTCGGACATAAATTAAACTTTTTCGTTGACTTGAACGCCTGTTGTTTCATTAAAATTTAGAAGCCTCTTGGATAACATTATCCTAACATCAATTGAGAAAATTTTTAAAACTCCTTCTTATCCGAGAAAAAAAATACAAGAACAAATGTAATTACCTAATATTATGTATAAAAAAAAAAAAAAAAAAAAAAAAAAAAAAAAAAAAAAAAAAAAAAAAAAAAAAAAAAAAAAAAAAAAAAAAAAAAAAAAAAAAAAAAAAAAAAAAAAAAAAAAAAAAAAAAAAAAAAAAAAAAAAAAAAAAAAAAAAAAAAAAAAAAAAAAAAAAAAAAAAAAAAAAAAAAAAAAAAAAAAAAAAAAAAAAAAAAAAAAAAAAAAAAAAAAAAAAAAAAAAAAAAAAAAAAAAAAAAAAAAAAAAAAAAAAAAAAAAAAAAAAAAAAAAAAAAAAAAAAAAAAAAAAAAAAAAAAAAAAAAAAAAAAAAAAAAAAAAAAAAAAAAAAAAAAAAAAAAAAAAAAAAAAAAAAAAAAAAAAAAAAAAAAAAAAAAAAAAAAAAAAAAAAAAAAAAAAAAAAAAAAAAAAAAAAAAAAAAAAAAAAAAAAAAAAAAAAAAAAAAAAAAAAAAAAAAAAAAAAAAAAAAAAAAAAAAAAAAAAAAAAAAAAAAAAAAAAAAAAAAAAAAAAAAAAAAAAAAAAAAAAAAAAAAAAAAAAAAAAAAAAAAAAAAAAAAAAAAAAAAAAAAAAAAAAAAAAAAAAAAAAAAAAAAAAAAAAAAAAAAAAAAAAAAAAAAAAAAAAAAAAAAAAAAAAAAAAAAAAAAAAAAAAAAAAAAAAAAAAAAAAAAAAAAAAAAAAAAAAAAAAAAAAAAAAAAAAAAAAAAAAAAAAAAAAAAAAAAAAAAAAAAAAAAAAAAAAAAAAAAAAAAAAAAAAAAAAAAAAAAAAAAAAAAAAAAAAAAAAAAAAAAAAAAAAAAAAAAAAAAAAAAAAAAAAAAAAAAAAAAAAAAAAAAAAAAAAAAAAAAAAAAAAAAAAAAAAAAAAAAAAAAAAAAAAAAAAAAAAAAAAAAAAAAAAAAAAAAAAAAAAAAAAAAAAAAAAAAAAAAAAAAAAAAAAAAAAAAAAAAAAAAAAAAAAAAAAAAAAAAAAAAAAAAAAAAAAAAAAAAAAAAAAAAAAAAAAAAAAAAAAAAAAAAAAAAAAAAAAAAAAAAAAAAAAAAAAAAAAAAAAAAAAAAAAAAAAAAAAAAAAAAAAAAAAAAAAAAAAAAAAAAAAAAAAAAAAAAAAAAAAAAAAAAAAAAAAAAAAAAAAAAAAAAAAAAAAAAAAAAAAAAAAAAAAAAAAAAAAAAAAAAAAAAAAAAAAAAAAAAAAAAAAAAAAAAAAAAAAAAAAAAAAAAAAAAAAAAAAAAAAAAAAAAAAAAAAAAAAAAAAAAAAAAAAAAAAAAAAAAAAAAAAAAAAAAAAAAAAAAAAAAAAAAAAAAAAAAAAAAAAAAAAAAAAAAAAAAAAAAAAAAAAAAAAAAAAAAAAAAAAAAAAAAAAAAAAAAAAAAAAAAAAAAAAAAAAAAAAAAAAAAAAAAAAAAAAAAAAAAAAAAAAAAAAAAAAAAAAAAAAAAAAAAAAAAAAAAAAAAAAAAAAAAAAAAAAAAAAAAAAAAAAAAAAAAAAAAAAAAAAAAAAAAAAAAAAAAAAAAAAAAAAAAAAAAAAAAAAAAAAAAAAAAAAAAAAAAAAAAAAAAAAAAAAAAAAAAAAAAAAAAAAAAAAAAAAAAAAAAAAAAAAAAAAAAAAAAAAAAAAAAAAAAAAAAAAAAAAAAAAAAAAAAAAAAAAAAAAAAAAAAAAAAAAAAAAAAAAAAAAAAAAAAAAAAAAAAAAAAAAAAAAAAAAAAAAAAAAAAAAAAAAAAAAAAAAAAAAAAAAAAAAAAAAAAAAAAAAAAAAAAAAAAAAAAAAAAAAAAAAAAAAAAAAAAAAAAAAAAAAAAAAAAAAAAAAAAAAAAAAAAAAAAAAAAAAAAAAAAAAAAAAAAAAAAAAAAAAAAAAAAAAAAAAAAAAAAAAAAAAAAAAAAAAAAAAAAAAAAAAAAAAAAAAAAAAAAAAAAAAAAAAAAAAAAAAAAAAAAAAAAAAAAAAAAAAAAAAAAAAAAAAAAAAAAAAAAAAAAAAAAAAAAAAAAAAAAAAAAAAAAAAAAAAAAAAAAAAAAAAAAAAAAAAAAAAAAAAAAAAAAAAAAAAAAAAAAAAAAAAAAAAAAAAAAAAAAAAAAAAAAAAAAAAAAAAAAAAAAAAAAAAAAAAAAAAAAAAAAAAAAAAAAAAAAAAAAAAAAAAAAAAAAAAAAAAAAAAAAAAAAAAAAAAAAAACCGGTACCGAGGTGTCCTCATCCGACAGACTCCAGCGCCTTCGCCAGGTGGTTTGGTTCACCTCGTGAGAGACCTGTCTGTCCGCTTCATTACACGTGGGATTATGTCCCAAAGAGGCAGATTAAAGGAATTATATCTAGTACTAATTCCTCTGTTTTCATCTAAATTTGATACATCGGTTGGAGTTTGTCGATACGAGCCTCTGAATAAAATATGAAAGAAAGAAAATATTAAATTTTGCCTGTTGCAAAAAATAATAAAAATGGTGATACGTTCTATAGTAATTGGTTGGAACGTACGTTACATATTTGAATATAAATAAGCAAAAAGTACAAATAACTATAGTGTAAGTTGAATTTTAATTGAAGAACTTATATTACTCGAAATATTAAGTTCGACTTGTATCAACAATGCATCAATAACAAATATCAAAACAACAAGGAATGTACTGACCTAAGAATATTTTATGCATTATTTACCTTTCCTTCATATTGAATTGTATGGCAAAACTTTATAAAAATCGGATTAAGACAATTATATCCGTACTGATTTAAGTAACAATTCCTTTTATGTTGTGTATACAAAAAAATAACAATATAAACATTACAAACTCAACGCCGCATTTGTCTTGTTACCAGAACGAGAAAAAAAATTCATTTTCCCCTTGTTGGAATCGAATCCTCAGTCGTTTACAGTCAGACAGACAATGTGGCACTGCGCCACACGGCTACTTGTTATAAAAATTAATATAGACTAAAAATTATTTGTTACTAAATAAATAATACATTTTCATCGAGATCATCTCAAGGGTTCAGACGCTCAACAACAAACTTAGCGCGTACTAGATTGTGCCGTAAGTGTTTTTTTGGCTTGACGCTTGATTACTTTGTAGAATGAACCCATTGAGGACACTCTATCTCGATTTATGACCAAGATGGTTATTTAATTGTATCCATAATTCAAGCCACATTTCTTAAGTTAGTTAAATCTTGATATTCTTCGTTCAATAATTAATGTGTTTTTTTTACTAAATTCATTACTTTTGATCAAAATCTTGACGATTTGAACTATACTGAAACATCACGTTATCACTAAATAAAACACTTTAGCGTAACTTCGTAAATTATTTCATGCTTAAAGGAGAACCTAATTTTAATAGAAGTTTATTTACAAGATTTTCAAACCTCCTATAAATTCAATATTCAATATCCTATTTCCATTATATAATTTACCGCACTCTATCTATCATATAACAGAGGCAGTATAAACAAAATGGTAAAATACTCCATTCCCCGAGCACCTATTATAAGACATCGAGTGTCTTAAAAGAGATTGTTAAATCGTTATTAATAATTACAATTGTATGCAGTGAACGAGTAAAGTTTGATAATAAAACACTTTGTCATACAGTTTTGGCTAATTAAAGAGCCGTTATAGATAAATGGAACCTAACAACACATTTTGGCTAACCAGACTGAATTATACATCACTAGCCAAGATTGGAACAAATCTCTCATTTCTCTGACTCACAGCAATATTCCAGACTAATTGTTACTAGCTTTTGCCTTTTTTGTTTAATTTTCACTTTAATTGTTATGTTAGTATCTTAGAAATTATTTTGTTGAAATCAGTTAGGTTATACTTTGTTAAATACATAAATCACAAAAAACATATTACTATATGTACTTACACATGTTATGTGTAATGAAAGCTTAGGGTTTACAGTTACTTCACGTCTGCGGATTATATGAGAGGATTTTGCTGCCTTAGATGGTATTAGTAGGATTAAGCATTAAAAGGAAATCCTTTCTGCCTTGGAATAAAACTAAGTTGAATTATTATTGCGAAAGTCAGGGCTCCAATTATTTAAGGCAAAACAGCTTTATACTTTATCTCGTATATAACAGTACTGTTAAGAGATTGACACTTTGAGTTCTCTATAACATGTCATTCAAACTGGAGACACTGTCTGTTGATTTGCAAAATCAATTTTAATTTATTTTATTACAGAGGATATAATGAAAAAACTCTATTTACTTGGAGGTGATTCAATTATTTTAATTCATTCATTCACTGCACCATGGTTACTTCAATATTTACATACAAATTGATTAAAGACGGGGGGACGGAAAAAGCAAGGATTAATCAACGTAGTGTCTTAACACTATATTCATATATTTTCTATGCCTACCCTGCAATGTGCGGGATAAGGCGTGAAGCTAAAAAAATTAAAGACAGAGTGATATAGTTAGAGAGAGTTAGTTCGATTATTAAAAATTTAAAAGGGAACAAAAATTTACATACATTACATACTATAATGAGGGTTTCACGTAAATTTAGTTAATTAGATTTATAATTTAATCGGAATCGTAACATAATATATAATTCTTTAATTAATTTAGTCGCCATTTTGTCAACCGTATATTATGCAAATATTTTTTTATATGTCGTAAATGGAACTGTCATTTTTAAAAAAATAATAACATTATAAAATTATTCTGCAAATGTCTAATTTTCTCCATTCCTTTCTCTCTTCACTTATAGTATTGTTCGTTCTGTATAGTTACTTTATATTAAATGTCGGCGCTAGGCCAGAGTTTCGTTGTGAGGAGTCCATTTTTAACAATAAACAACCAGAGTTATATCAACCGGTTTATTCTCGTACGACAGTTAATAGAGAGATCAACTTTACCTATTTAGGTTCTTTTAATTCATTTGACAGTTGACATTTCTATTAAAATGTTCGAAAATAATATCATAAAGAAATTTACATTACAAACAGGTTGTATTCATTTCAATAAGCATTAATTTCAATATTAAATAATTTGTAATTAATTGATTTGTATATAAATATATTATAAGTCCACTATTAAACATATTCTATACGTATATATGGGCGCAAATCAATATACATTTTATGATTTTATTGTTAGAAAGTATTTAGTATTGAAATTAATGTTTAATTATTTAAATCAATAAAACCTATTTGCAATGTTAAATTCTTATGATGTTAATTTTGAATATTGGACAAAAAATGTCAGATGTAAAATAAATAAATAGAACTGAATTATGTATTTTTGGGCTCTTCTCTAATAACTATTGTACGAGAATAAACCAATTGCTACCATCTGTTATTTTATTCTGAAAAATGGACTCTGAACAACGAAACCCTGACCTAGCGCCGACAGCAGCGGTGGGATAGATCTCCGCTTCATGGGAGCATATGTGGGATAGACACAGCCTCATTGGATAAGAAGATAGATCTCAGCCTCATCGATCATAGTTCCGTTTGATTACAATACCATGGAAATTGTCTTTGAACAACGATACTCCTTTACGAAGAACAATAAAAGAATAAGAAAAATCATCGGAGGACACAGCACCAATACACACAGCAAAATGAACGCACGAATGAGGGTTATTCTGCAGCCACTGCACGACAATGAGGGAGTAAGTGAAGACTTCAAGTCTGCAGAAGACACGTATGGTGCCGCTGTACTTCACACAAAGCCAACAGTTAAGTTAAGTTGTTAAAACATATATCCTTTATACAATAAACGTTTGTTATACAATTTAGCTTTGACATAACGCCATTATAAAAATTACAATTAGCTATACACTTTTCAACTATAAGCTTTTCAAATAGTACCGGTAAATATCTTGTGGCATTATAATTACAAAAATATAATAAACTGATAGACGACTTGCGTGTAGTTAGATTTTTTGGTTATTTAAGGATGGACGAACGGTATTTTAGTAATAAAATGCATTATTTTAGATGAAAAGATTTTCTTATTATTAGATGCCTTAAAGGAATTTTAAATGGAATTTTAAAATAATATTGCATAGAGATAATGTTTAATTAATATTGATATAGAAATGTTTTACGTAATCGCCAATAAAGAATATGAATCTGAGTAATTTTAAATACCATATCATCTAAAGATTAATGTTTATTTATTTGTAGTTTTGCTAAAACAGTCATTTTGAATATTTGACATACAATTTCATTTGTTATTTCTGACATTTTAAATTTAAATAATTTTAGAATAATTCTTTAGTAAATGAATATTGATATTATTAGGGTTCCTTATGCATGGAAACAATTTATAAGACTGTGTAACTGTAAATTGACATTATTGTATGTTTTTGAGGGACATGATGTCGGCTGTCGAAAATAACTCCGTGGAAGACCTACCAAGAGTGATGACACCCACCATTGAGAAGCGGCAAACAATTCAAAGCAGATAAGGAGTCTTGGTTGGATCGGCCGTATGGGCAGAGGAATCAAGAGAATTCACGTGAGAGAAAAGAAAAGAAGAAAAAGAGAAAGAAACAAAAAAAAAAAGTTTAGGTAATTTCATGATTTGTATATTGGTGATTTTGAGATAAGTTAAAGTTCAATTTTTTGTGTTGAATATCTTTCCTATGATGCTACCTAGCCACCACGCGTATCCAAATCCTGGTCTTGTTGGCAATGTACCTGCTATGGTGACGCCTTATATGCTTTACATACTGATTATGTCTCGGCATGAGAGACGCTTGACAAGTTGGTTATGTTATCTCGATGTGAGAGATGCCTTGAAGTTGGTTGGATCTTGAGATGGGTGATGCGTTGGGTGTTGGCTAAAACTCGGAATGATTTGTAATGTAAAGCAGCGCAAGGGACGCGCTGGAGTCAGTATGGCCGTATGGGCGCAAATCAATATACATTTTATGATTTTATTGTTAGAAAGTATTTAGTATTGAAATTAATGTTTAATTATTTAAATCAATAAAACCTATTTGCAATGTTAAATTCTTTATGATGTTAATTTTGAATATTGGACAGAAATGTCAGATGTAAAATAAATAAATAGGACTGAATTATGTATTTTTGGGCTCTTCTCTAATAACTATTGTACGAGAATAAACCAATTGCTACCATCTGTTATTTTATTCTGAAAAATGGACTCTGAACAATGAAACCCTGACCTAGCGCCGACATATATTAATATGGACAGTGTACACATTGCATTATATTAAATTATCTCGAGCGATCAGTCATAAATGCTTAGTAGAGATTAGCAACGCCAATAACTTGTCGTCTTTACTATCGATCAATCTTAAACTAAGTTAGACTCAACTACAAATTAAATTAATTTATATAGAAATAGTTTGTAAAAATAGCTGTAGTTTTTTTCATGAGTTCTAGCATCGGGACTTAAGTTATAATTTGTTATATGCGGAAAACAAATGTCCTAATATCCCGAAAATTTACTAAGGTAGTAATAACCCTAGGTATTGAAGTAGTACGAGTAAGAAGGAGGTACGGAAGTGTAGAAAACAAAAACACTAGAAATACCTTCAACCTTTTCCCTCCCCACCACATAAAATATATGTAATATATTAATATATAAAGAGTTGTCATAAAAGTCTTTCGTCAAGTGACAAGTTGATGACATTTTTATAAAATTTCGCTTAAACTTGTCCTTTTGTCGATTTTACAATATTTTTCAGCGCTCGCCACTAACGAGCAACGCGTCGGTACCACCTGTCTAATTACATCTCGACCGCTTTTTATTTCCTGGCGTTAAATTTTATTTTGTTATTTCTGATACAACGACTATTGTAGGTGCTTTCATTTAAGAGTTTGTTTTTCACTTATTTGCTGTATGATTTGTTTATGTAATGTTACGCGATCATAGAGATCAGAGTCTCTGTGATTCCAACTCGGGGATGATAGATTTTTTTCATTTCTATTTTCTTCGCTCTGGCAACTAGTTTTATTTTGTCCTGTGAGACGTTGGGCCCTATAACTAACCACGTAATATAACAATATTTATTTTAATCGGATGTGTGAATTTAATCACATTTATATACTATTATTAAATATATTAAAAATACGGGCACAAAAATTCGTAGTTATCTGCCAGACAAGAAACACATTCTATCTGTAACTTTATCAGCAAGTGTTGATTTTGGTACGAATACTTATATTGGTTGCTAACTAGAGAGAGTCGAGACTCAAATAGATTGAAAAGTTTAGTGAAATTTTGTCACCATTCACTTAAGCTAGTTGCATCCAACATCATGATACCACCGCGTTTTCAAGCATTCAACACCCGGATTAAGTTGTGAGTTCGAAATTTATATAACACCCTGTATATCAATTTGTTTACCAAACGTGCACAGCTCTAAGCTCTCTAAAAGTTTTCAAAACGTTTATTCTGAAGAGACAGTGTATCTGTGTAGTTTGTTAGATAAACATATTAATAAGTAAGCCCAAGATAGCCACAACAGCTTTATTTTCTATTTTCTGTCAATTATTAGGCAAGTCGTCCTGGCTTATACTAGAAGATATTTGCTGAACGCTCAAGGGATAACAACACTCCACTGATAAATTGTTAGTACGAACACCGACAAAACGAAAAAAAATATAATGCTGTAAGAAGTGATAGTTTTAGATTTAAATCTTTGCAATTGAATCTAAAATTTCGTTTACATTGTTGTTAACAACATTTTTACTACGATAAGCTCCACTACTTCTATAAGAAGCGAATCATATTTTCTTTTATCTTATCCTTCGGGCCATAAATAAAAATATGTAAGTGAATTTTAAACATACTGGATGTTGTTATGTTGCGATAATAAACGTGTTTAAAATTTATTTAAATGATGACCTAATTATATGAATGTCAATTATAATTTAAAACATATATATGTTATTGAATATTACTTAATTGAATATATTTACCGTATTGAACATATTTTCTATTTCCATAAATACAATCCAAATCTGAAAAAATGTCAATGCCAAAAAATAATATCCACGTGAAATAAAAGTGCCATCTTGAAGATGATTTACGCAAAGAGATGTCGACTGAGAGACAGTACCGCACCTCACTTACGTGTATCACGCCGAGATAAATGCCTGCAGCGTGGACCTGACGCGAGCTTGTACTAATAAATAAAGGAACGCCGACGTCTTAAGTCGCGCACGTGTTCTGAAATGGTTGGCCGAGATACAAACGATTTTGTGTATGGCTGTTGTGTTTTATAACACCCTGTGTACATATGTGTACTTAAATTTATGTATAATGTTCATATATTTTCTATTATCGACCGAATATTTAGAAAAATATTTTTCTCATAAACCACTCTGCTTTTCATTTTATTAAGTTATACAAATATTTCAACAAAATTTATCACTTAGTTATACGCACTTTATAGAACTACACGGTACTTTTAACGTTTCAGTTTAAAAATCGTAATAAGCAATTATATAAGTATGTATGTTATTTGAATTTAGTTTTTATGATGCATATATCACGTATGCATCATCCGCCATTTCGGGGATTAGACAGAGAGCCAAATATGATGTCACTTAGTATGAAACTCTTTGTTTGGACGCAACACAATCTCACCACTGAACTCAACCAACATACAACACGCAACACGCAACACACGACACTCGACACTCGGCTCGCGTACAACGAGATGTTATCTACTGCGCCACAATGGCGTGTACTTCTATATTCGAACATATTCACATTTTTTCAGCTCTCCATGTAACTATTACTATTCGCTGTATAAAAAACTTTAGTTATTTTATTTTAAAAACTTTATCCTCAATGTGGCTTCGTTAAAAAAAATCCTTATATTTCTCTGTATATTTGATAAATATTTGGTTTTTGCACCTTTTACTTTGTTTGTACGAGTGTCTACATGAATTCACAACAATTTCACTTATAATTACTGTGTTTCATACTAAACTTGCATTTCGTAAAAATCAAAAACCAACGCTTCTCATATTTGGCCCAACCGATCTGATTAATAAGTCTATAATAAAAATGTAGATTTTATAATATTATTGTTTTCGTATCCATTAACAAGCACACACAAGGACTGCCTACAGTTATTAAATCTACAAAATGTTATCAAATACCGCACTTAAATATGCTGAATGTCATATTTTAACGAATAGTATTTCCATAGGAGGAGAGTGAAGAGTGATTTGTTTTTACTCATTCTCATTATAAATGAAAGAAATCTAAATCATTTAGCACGAAAAGGTTTATAAAAATAATGTATTGTAAAACGTATCAGCGCCCGCGGTTTGCTCTAGTAACGATCGGAACGTGTACTTTTCCTCGGCTTGTATGTACTTCCGTGTAGTGCGATATTACAATACCTTAGTTCAATTTGAATAGTGTATTTTGTATCCAATTAGATATTACTGGTATACCAAATAATGATTTCCTCGGAGCACTTGAGTAATAAGAGTGAGTGTTTTATACAGCGTTAACGTTTCGTCGTCAAGTTAGAGTCGTGTGCTCTGAATCCTTCTTTCTAAAGTTTCCCCTTAGAGTATAACAATTTAGTTTAAACAAGAACAAGTTTCTTTTATCTTTTAGCGTAGTTAGGTGAACTTTCAATAACAACGTACTGCGCATATACATACATACATACATACATACATACAGATGACAGTAGAAATTAATTACTTTCATTTTCTACTATATTAGGACTTAAGTTTCGTTTACGAGGTTAAGTTCCACAAACTCGTGTGATCAATTGAACAGTGAAGAACGGAGTGTCTTAACACTATGTTCTCTGCGTACCATACAAAGTGAAAATAAAAAAAACACAGACTATACAATCTCAATAGAATTTAAATACAAATACAATTTAAGAGAATCATGTGACATACAATATTAGCATTAATGAATCGCCCATCAGTATTTCTATTATTGGTTCTACAAATATTCGATCATTCACAATACATTATTCTATTAATCGACTCTTACTAAATTTAAATTTTAATTAGTACGAATTATGTTAATTTAGGAAATTACTCGATATTAATATATATTATACAAGTAATTCTGTTATGTGTTTGTTATAGTTAATGGAAAGTATATAATATAGTAAAGCTAGTCGCGTTTCTCTCGTCGCTCTTTTTTGTTAAAAAAATGTACTCACCTAATTTTAGAACATATGACAGTGACAGTTGTAAATTAAAGATTTCCTATTGCTTTATTTCTAAAAGTCTTTACAATTTCCACCATAAATTTAAGTACATCACAAGGAGTACATGTCAGAAGTTTCGTAGTAATCGAATAGACTACAAAGTGACTACCGGATGGTTACCGCAATATAAGATATAAACAGTTGCATTCGTATAGTTTGTTTTGTTTGTTTGGGCACAGATTAATTTTCGTATTGGAATTTCGTTTACAAATAGTTTTAAGAATTTCGTACCGCAAAGGAAAATATGGAAAACTTATAGGATTAGTTTATTGTCCCTCTATCTTTCTAAATTACTTGGCACTATCTAGATTAAAACGATTATTAGAGTTTGTGAAAGAAGGCTCTTTTAAAAAATCTACAGAATACCCTATCTTAAGCTATTTGGTTTCTTCACCACCAACTCTTAGCAACCTTTGTTGTTCTGGTTTCTTCTGTTTGTATAATTTATAATAATATAGTTAGCGCTTTTCATTAAAAATAAGAATACATAATTTATTCTTTGTACGTAAAAACATTAACACCGGTTCACTAAAATTAGTGCCTCAGACTTTGGGCCGAATAAATTCCATCATAAGCCTCGTTGGAATTTTCTTCTCATGTCGAATATCCAGGTCGATGACCTCTACAAGCACAGTAAAAATTGGAATTTCTAAGTCATAGAGCCGTGAAATTGGTACAGAGCCCTCAGTACGCGAGTATCTGTAGCACTCTACTGGTACTTCTTTTTTTAAAGTGTATCGCTTAACTTAAGACAACCAAAGAGATTCTGAAGCAAACCAGTTCCTACAGCTATATGAATGCCGTTATTTCCTAAACATTTTTCATCATTCATTTAAGCTTCTATAGAATTAAAATCAAACTTAATAATAAAGGTATAACAGTAAAGAGAAATTTGTCTAAAAACCTCTTTGCCGATATCTGTTTGAAATTAAAATACTGAGTGTTGCGTTACGTAATTAAATGCTGAGTTTTGTTTTATTGTAGCGGAAAAAAATTACAGACCGGGGTCGTTTATAGAGTGACGCTTCTCCACTACATCACAACAATCTCAATTATTACAACATAATAAAAAACAAATATTCGAATGTCGGATATTTTCATTGTTTTCTCTGTCCTAATTACTCTACGCTCGCAAGGTGCGAGAATCTCACCAAACTATGCCAGTGTGTTAGAGCAAAAATACAGTCTTTCAAATGTTTTGTACTAAAATATAATTGTATGTGTTTCCACATCGTAATAAGTATTTAAATAATATAACTTAAGTTATAAATTTATATTATACATTTTAAAAGTTCAAATTTTACTAACAAGTCACTCCACTTTCCACTTCGTAGTCATAAAAATGTAAGACATATAAAATTATCTTTACGTAGATGAAAAAGTTATATTCAAAACACACTATTTTTAAATGTCAGGATCGCGTGTCCCATTTTAAATGAATCCTGAAAAAATACATAACTGCAGATTGTTTGAATTCTATGGAATATACCATTATACTACTACTACCATTGTATTTAATAAAAAATGCAATATACTTAGATATTTGAAAGAGCAACTGCTGAGTTTCTTGCCAGCTGTTCTAAGCGGAACTTCCGAACTTGTGGCAGCGTGGTGGATACGACATCTTGATTTGATCATTCAAAAGTACTGGTACACGTTTATTTGAATAAAGAATAGTTTGACTTAAATTTCAATACAATTCCTTCATTCTTCCTAGGGTATCGAACCCAAAGTGATCCCAGTACCAAAGATGATGCTGTCATACCAACCACTTGTCTAAATAAGACAACCCCACTTTACTTCAAAAAAAATAATAATCACAAAAATTCATTCTATCATCTTACATAAATACTCTCATATTATTACAAATACAATATTCAAGAAACATTAATTAATTGAATATGCCTTCTAGTAATATAATGAGTCCAATTCATTGGCGTAGTATATAATATTTCATAATCAATGCAGATTTTTGCTAACAAATCAGTTCTGTTTCCATTCAACGCTAATAAACACTATAATTTAGTTCAAACATAAAGGTATTTTTATAGAATTGAAACCAATTTTATGTAAAATTTGAAAAGTTTCCGCTAACTCAAATAAACGTATGAGCTCAATAAACAGAAGGCCGGTCTTAGCTCAGATGCAAGAAACTTTAAATTTCTTACGTACTTTGTTAAACTTTGTTAAATAGTTTCGTTTTTTTTTTAATTTCTGTTATATATCAGGCAAAGACTGTTCCAGTTCCCGTCCAATTTTAAATAATTTCATATAGTCGTGCTAAACTTTGTCACATTAGAAAGCAGAAAGGAAAAACATCTATTTTATATCAAAACGAAATAAAAGGTACATTTAATAACAAACGTGTAAAGTAACAACATTAATGACTTCACGGCGTCATTTAGTACTATTTAATTATAACAGAAACTGATCATAACAACTATAAATCTGTACTTTATATTAAAACAACTATATTTCTATAAACGACATTCAGACATTCCATTATTTTCAAGTCAATTCATGTTTTGTTTCCACCTTTCAAGACATTGCGAGTAGAGTATTGGGATTCATTGTTCCGTTTCGTCATTATTACCAGAGCGAAGAAAATTAAAATCAACAAAATAAAAAAAAAATAACATCACAAATCACATCACATTATTTTGGACATCTATCTGTAACATATAATGAAATGATGTCATCAGACTGTTAGTGTAACACAGTAGTACTATTAAAAAACTGTCTCTTGCGACTGACGAACAGTTCTATAGAAAATAAGCAAGCATTAAACAATAATAGCGTAGTATGATTTTAATATATTTTAAATACTAATAATGTTTAGACAAAGTCGTCCATTATTAATAATGTCAGTGAATTTTGAATAATCACTTAAGTCATATGGCATTGTAGCAATTCAGTCTGGAGATATGTCTCGCCCAGATTCAATTCAGGTTGCTGATTCTATGTAGAAGGAATTTGTGTTCTATCGCTTGCTGACTGACTTTATGACTTTCATATGTTGACAAACTCCAAGACAAGTGTCTCGGTTTTGACAGAAACTAATTAAGAATAAAAATCATGGAACAAATCAGAGTTGCTGTTGATGAGATATATATAGAAAATGACAACCATAAATAAATATATGAGATATTTATATTCATATATAATGTTCGCTAGGAAATTGAAATAGGAATTTGTTAAGTCAATACAAATATTAATTCCACCAACAAGCAATCTAGAAATGCTTTGAGAAATGGTTTGAAAGCTAGCAAATGAAGATGTTATATCATGTGCTTAGATCCTCGTAGAGTATAATGAATGTATAATTTTATGACCATTCCGCTTCTATCAAGATCAGTACAGTTAATTACTAGTTTATTGTGAAATTTTATTATTATTAGATTTAAATAGAATACCAAAATACATATATACCAGTGGGTTACCCACGCACGTTAATTTTATTACCTAAACACTTTTAAGGAGCGGTTAAGTCAGAAGTCTATATTTTTTAAGATAGACTTTTTGAGACTGACAAAATGCGTGCGCAATTTTTCAAGCAAATTCAATTAGCTAACGTCTAGAATTTGCTTAACCAGTCTTTAAAACGGCACAAAAATTAAATTTTAGGTCAAAACTCGCCTATCTAGGTGTGCACAGTTAAAACGCTATATAATAATTGTGATGATTAACAATATAATAAAGTTAACTGATAACACTCATCCCAGGACCAAATTAGTGTCAATATTAGAAGCGTTCTGAGCTATTAAAGTTGAAGAAATTTGTTCATCAAAATAGAATTTATATTATATGTCCATACAATATTCAAGAAATTTCATAATGTATGAGGATGGTCCGGCCGTTGTGTGTTCGATTATTTCTGATAATTATATATATATATATATATATATATATATATATATATATATATATATATATATATATATATATATATATATATATATATATATATATATATATATATATATATATATATATATATATATATATATATATATTAAGTTATATATTAAGTTCATAAACCGCGTTTCGCATTTAAACCGTTGAAACTCAGTTAACAAGTTCTAATAGAGGAATATGAGAGTAATACTAAAATTGAATAAATCGTAACAATTTACCGTGTGTTAATTAATAACAATAATAAAATAGAAAACTAGTATAACATTAGTAAGATAATAATATATTTCTATGTAAAGATTTAAACTCACTTTTTTAGTTTATCAACAGTCAACGGGACTGCATAAATATATATGACACTATTTACTAAAATATAGGGTATCAAGGTCACGGCGTTAATTTCCGCCGAATCTTAAAAAGTCTTATTACTTGGATTTTCCCTGCATACTTTATCATATCCGCTCAAAGTCTAAAAATAGATATTTATAGCAAAATAATTTAGATTGATACTAATATTAAAATTAAAAATTTCCTTTATAGCTGTTAAATTTAACATAATTACATTTAAAAAGTAACGTTGTAAATATTTTCCAACTGTTCAGCTGAATTTATAACACAAATTTTATTAAAACTGTTTATTAAATTATAAAATACATATATATGTAGTCCATATGTATATATAAGTATATATTATATGGTTGACAGCTTTAAGTCCATTTTGAACTCATTCATTAATTGAAATGCATTTCAATCGCCAGACAACCTTTTATATTCAAATCGGATTTAAAAAACAATTGCAACAACTGTCTGCGCCTGTAAGAGGATTTTGTAGGATCGACCCAAACTATGCTTGTATGCAAACTAATGGTTAATCCCGACTTCGTTTGCATAAATATAAATTTCGCACACGATGCATGAATAATATAATATATACGTGAATAGAGTATATATCGTTTTGAGTTATGTTTTTAGAGCTAAATTGACGGATCATTGGGCGGTAAGCGATAAACTAAGAAAACACAATGTAGCGTATGGGTCATCTGATAGTAAGTCATCACCGATACCCACGAATATGTGTATTGTCCGAGGTACTTGAGGTGCGTTGTCGTTCATTTTAAAAGAACCCATGTCGTGTCTACCCGGAAAATCTGCAATCGTTAGGCTATTCCATAATTGTGTGGTGTATGGAAACAATAGTTTTATATATACGTGCGTCCTGGAGGTTACTTGAATTCGAACATGTTACTTTGGGACCAGGTTAATACGATCAATCATGAATCCCAAAAAATAGCAAGGATATAATAGCTTCAGCAATAATTACCTGCTGTTATTTTACGGTATTTTACCAAAAAAATTATACATATTTCTACGACTTTAAACACGTTCATTAAGTACTAAAAGAAATTATAATGATAAACAACACTAAGTTAATAATTTGATGAAAGTGAATAAGACGTACATGTACCTATGTAGTATAACAACTTGAAATTAATATTGCAACAGACTATGAAGCTTTTGGCCGCCTTAGTAACTGTAACTAGGGCAATGCGTGTTATAAGTTTGAAGCTTTAAGCTATTTTCACATATCACATGGTAGATAAAGCGAATTTAATATAAAGATACTCTGTTAATTATTGTGAGATTAGTTGCGGAAGCCAACACCGAGCTTTGCGTATTGTAACGAAGAAAAGATAATAAATTAAACACATTATCTAATAATTAACATCTTTGCAATTTCCACTGAAAGTATTTTATTGATTTCTCTATCTTTTAAAAGATAAGGGAAATGTTTCGTATTTACTCATACAAAACGCATTAAAAAATAATTTTATTTACTTGAAACTTAAATACAACACATCCAAGAAGCTTACACTATTAACACGTTAAGAAGTCCAGTCTCATGTACTTGTAAATATTTCATGTAGGAATTAGCATGTGCTTAAATGTTTCCTCTTTACATCGAAAGCCGCCTGTTTGAAAGCTCTCACCTCGTTAAGATTATAAGATTTAACGTAAACGTTTAATGATTTAATGTGCCTGGAGAGTAATTTGAGAAATTTCCATAATAATTACTCGGATACTTAAAATTTTAGTTTTCCCCAAATAATATTCATCTATATAAATTTTTATTTAATTTATTTACGATTTTAATGTTGTTATTTATTTTGTTTTCCATTAGCTTTGCTCTGGCAACTGAGGAAGTACAGCGTTGTATTATATTGCTCAGCACACGATGCTTCGAAAGAAGGAATGCAGAAAACGGAATCTCTTAACATTGGATTCTCTTTACCTACCCTGCTATGGGCGTGACAAATCACAAAGCTTAGACAAAATGTTCATATAACCATTTATGATTACGAGTAAATATGCAAATTTCATTTCAAATCATTCTGTGTGTGCAGAACAAACAATACGTATTAATAAAAAAATATCATTTTATGCGTATATGCATGCGTGCAGTAAAGTTCAATTCATTATAACTCAGAAATACCCAGATAAGAAGTATCATTAACATATGGTCTAATTTATATTCACAACCTACTTCTAACTTCCTATGAAAGTCTAATAAAAACCAGTTCAGCAGTTTCGGAAACTTGCCCATACACCAAAAAGGCACACAAACAAATAATTCTCCTTCGCGACATTGTTAGGTGCTGGAGCTCGGCTACTGTTAGCTTTGTTGATAATTTGTTAAGCCTGCCTTTTGTACACACATTGGTGTTAAATTATGTGCAATAAACATATATAAATACCTGAATACATTTCTGGACTTTAACCATTATATACGTATATAATGTTCATTAAATAAATTTAATTATTGAATATTTTATTCAAATAAATAAATATAAATGCGACAATCTTCATTTTCCTCGCTCTGGTAAACAAAACAAAGCAACATAGCGCTGAGGTCCGCCATTCAACAAAAAATGCGTTGGTGGAATTTGGAAAACTGAATTTTTAACATTAGGCTCCATCAGCCAATTTAGATATTATTATCGTATACACTGCAGCACTAAAGCCCTTTACACAGATAATCTGAGTACATCGTGTGTTAACATGATTCAAAATCACTGAAAGTGCAATCACATATAGCTATTGCATATTGCCCTAAGTGCCTGCCACTTGCACAGACAATTCATGTCGGAAGCTGGAATTGAGCTAAGGTTTTATACGTCGTATTGTTATTTTGGTTTCTATATTATTGGTATAGTGATAAGGTTAATAATTTTAAATTCATTTAGAATTTTGATATATCAGGCTCGAAGGATTTGTTTTTATTAATAAGAAAAATAATTGTAACAAATAAAACAATTGTTATAAAAATACAAATTTTCTTAGTATGAGCAAACAGAAGTAAATACTCCTTGTATTGACGCTGGACATTTATTTATTTATTTATTTTTCACTTAGAATCAATAAGATGATCACTTGTGTACGTCAGATAGAGCGAACGAAGGAGTGTCAAAGGAGCCCAATTTGATAGTAAATATCAAATTGAGCCCCTTTGAAACCTACACACTCCACGACTTAAAACTAAAGTTAATAGGGTTCCAAGCGCGGCCTGGTGAGAAGAGCCCACAACAAACTCAGTCAGGTTGAAGTTCATAATATATATATATATATATATATATATATATATATATATATATATATATATATATATATATATATATATATATATATATATATATATATATATATATATATATATATATATATATATATATATATATATATATATATATATATATAGACACTTAGGGCAATACGCATTAGCTATATGTGATTGCACTTTCAGTGATCTTGAATCATATTAACACACGATGTACTCAGATTATCTGTGTAAAGGGTTTTGGTTTTTTTTATCGATGAGGCAGTACGAAGTCTGCCGGGTCAGCTAGTATATATATATATATATATATATATATATATATATATATATATATATATATATATATATATATATATATATATATATATATATATATATATATATATATATATATATATATATATATATATATATATATATATATATATATATATATATATATATATATATATATATATATATATATATTATATATATATATATATATATATATATATATATATATATATATATATATATATATATATATATATATATATATATATATATATATATATATATATATATATATATATATATATATATATATATATATATATATATATATATATATATATATATATATATATATATATATACACATTACCGATCCCCTTATAACGCCAATCCCGTTTATAACAATTTTAATACACAAACGATGACATTTTTGGTATAACTAGCTCAGTGTATAGGAAAAGTGAACACGAATATATAAAAATGTCCCATTCTTCTTTAAGTTAAATCAACGCTTCATAAAAGGTTACACTTGAGTAGGAATCGAGAGGAAGATTTATTGGACGGGAGTTAAATGAAATTTGTAATATATAGATACTTTAATTTCTCCCGCGGATAATAAAGTGTTGACATTTTGTATTAAAAAATCTTTATTACTTTATATATTATTGATTGTTAATACAAGATTATAAGCTTTATCATAGAACAGAGCAACGTAAGCAGAGATAATTAACTGATTAAAAATTAAACGAAAATTAAAGGATAATGTTTCCGCTTTCTTATATAAATTATAAGCACTGTATGTTTTAACTTTAATTTTGAACTACACAAGTAGATGTACAGCAATGTCTATATTATGTACCTGACTCACATTCGTTGGTTATGAGTTTGAATTCCACTCAAGGTGTGATATATTTGAAGAACATTTCAAACTTAACTGTAATTGTAATTGTAACAATTTATTTGTAATTGCCCATATTTAATTTTGTTCCACCAACGAAATCGGTTCTCTGAAGCTGCCAGTGATCAATATAAGCGTAAATCGTTTGTTTTGTTTCTTTTTTTGCTTCACCTTTCGTAGCAGCTATCCCGTTCGTAGCAGAGTAGGCAGCGGTAATCACTTTCCTTTCCGCCCTTGGAGCTATTACGTGTTGAGTAACTGAATTCAACGTCGTACAATTTTAATGTTATTTCTAACCAAAATAATAAAAATGTTTCATTCTCTCCAACCAGGAATCGAACTCACAAACCATCACGTTTAAAGGCAGACTCTATGCTACTGCGCCTCGACGGTCTTCAGAATATATTCAAAACGCACACACGTATGTATGTGGATTTCTAATATTGACGCATAAGACTAATATTCATGTGTTTGACTAATGTTCCAAGCGGTTAGTTTCAACACACCTGGCGCTACGATTACTGTACTATTTGACTATATAGAAAATAATTTGTTTCTCTACGAAATCCTTTTAATTTTATAAGATAGTTCTTTATTTAATCTATTTAGAAACATAAGATATGATTTTTTATTTTGTTATCAAAAACACAATATCTCGAAAACATTTACATTTTCTGCTTTCCAGCCCATTCTAAGCAGTACGATGAGAAGTGAATTTCAACGCAGTGCTTTTTCTATATAAAGAAGACATATGGGAAAAGATAATAATTAAATAACAGTCACGATTTCTCGTATAGTATATGAACCTATAACCATTGTACTAATATTTAGATACTGTTCCACAAAAACTATACCAAGCCATAAATATTCACCCTGAAACCTAAAAACCTGAAGTAAATGCTTTTCTTTTCCGATTTTAACGTTACTTGTTCACTTTGGCAAACAAACTAGTTCCACGAATGGATAGTCTCTGTGGTCAGTGTTATTTAAACGACGTGACTATGCCAGCTTTGCCAGATTTGCCTTTTGTTTTAAATTGCTGCTTTCTATAGGATAACTATACAATATGAAGATGATATGTACAACATATGAGTTTTATAGAAAGCTGCAACATGGAAAAAATCAACTGACGTAAAGAAATAACAAAAAAACGTATTTTTTTCAAATATTTTTTTACTCAATATTTTTATAAATGGAGCTTTAATAAATTCCAAAAAGCTCTGTATTTGATCATAGAAATATTATTACTTTATAATATACAAAGTTATTCAAGTACATAGTTACACACGAACACCTGAGATGGTGCTACTTAACAAGAAGAACAAACGTAAAGCTCACTTAAGTAAGTTTACGTAATATCTTTTCTATTGGTTAAGATTTTTAAGTTTAAAATAATAAGTTAAACTTAAAAAACCAAGCTAGAAATATTTATTTACTTACTCAGAAAGATTAACATGGTTTGTTTCTTTAAGTCGTTACACTAGTTATATAACGTAAAAGCTTGTCGAGTACAATCGTACTGTTCCATTAAAGAAGCCTACATATAACCATGATATTCAGTTTAAAATGAGCTTAACAATTACGAGCTTTTGCTTCATGTGTAGTTTTGAATGGTTAAATTCACGTTACTTTATTTTGACGTAGTTTTACAGTAAGTTGTGGCTTTAGTAGGAAATCTGATTCCTAATAACGGAGTATATATTTTTATCTAATTATTGTAATATATAAGTATTGTTAGTAAATGTGTGTATAATACATCGAATTATGTGTATCTTGACTACTAATGTTCTTCCACAATTTGCATGTAAAGAAAATCAAGCGTTAGGATCCAACTTCCCTCTCACTTTTGTGGAAATTACGCCGCACATTTTCACTGATTTGATATTCTTATATTCTCTTCCAAAATATATATTATAATATTTTAGATTTTTAAACTATACTTTAAGTTTCTTAGAAATTACTGATGGTAATTTTATTTTTTCACCGTTAACCGTGGGAGCCTGGTGTTAATAGAATCCGTTTCCCGCTTTCCCGCATTGCGTGGTGAATGATGGAACTCAACGCCGCACTTTGTCTAGCTACTAGGTCGAAGAAAATGGAAATGAAAAATCCGTGAGAACTGAATCCGTCGTGCAGAATCTACGCTACTGCGCCACTACGGGCCAAGTAAAAGACGGTTACCGTAATTATTTTTTTTTCAACGCAACTGAAGTTGATTATAATCTCTTTTAAGGGTGTATTATTAGGGAGTAATATTTTTTTAACCTAAATTAAAGCTATATTTAAATGTATATTATGAATATATTATTACTCATTTATTCAATTAAATTCGATACGTTCAATTAGTTGAAATACTATCAACAGAGAGTTAATAGATTCAATCCTTTCCGAGCACACGCACCGGTAAGCATAATTAGCAAACGTTTAAAATATATATTTTAATAGTATCCTGAATATTTTATAGTTAGAAATGAATTGTTTTAAGTGCCCGTAATACATACGAGACGTAAAAAATGGCTGTATGTTCGTCATCTACAGGATTTGGAAATTAAAAAACAAAAAAAATAATTTATACCATAAGCATGATAAAGCGTCCACCATACCATACTCGTATAAAATTTTAAAATTTTAATTCAAGATTCCAACTTAAAAATATATGAACGTAAATCTATGTATTCTACATTAGCGATTTTATTGCAGCGAACAAAAATATTTGTAATTAATAAATAAATAGAAGTGAACCCTAATTTTATATAACACTTTTTAAAAGATAATCACAGTGTCATTACACTAGGTTAATCTTTCTACAGTTCAAATAACACTTTTGTGGAATTCAAACTCAAACGCCATAACACAACCATTCATAGTTTTTTGTTTTAATAACTTCAAAATTTCAGCTAATCCTTCAGCAGTTTTTACGTGAAACTGGAAGTGGAACACAATTTTTTTCACAATATAATTCAGTTATTATTCGATACGATAAGATTACGCCAACCAACTTATATTGCTAACCCCATCGTCAACACTCGTGGACATTACCCGACATTCACAACGCACGTCAGGCCTACCTTCCATCGGCGCTTCCACACGGTAACAGTAGTCGCGTCACGTACCGAAATTCATATTCCCTGCAATGAATTGTCAAGCAAGTTTCAGACCATCTGGTGGCGCTAATTCAATGAAAATTAAAGAAATCTAACTCGCATTTGTCGCGTCCTCCCAAGATTTTAAATAACTTGTGTGATATATTGGCATATTGGGACAGTTTTGGTGTAATGTTGTTTTATTATTAGAGTTAATTGTTATTTTTTCATTTTGTTTAAATAACCTAGTAATATTGTAACAAAATTTTGTGTGTTAAGTGAGGGAACTTAACCGCTCTCGTCGTCTTGCGCTCGTTGTATCCGGCTGTTTGCAGGGTATGCAGAGGAAACCATAGCAAAGTACCTAACCTCAAACCTAACCTCGTCCTAAAAATAAGATGATTTATTTTTTGTCAGTAGAATAGACGTTTCATATAAGAGACTATTCAAAATTTAATTAAATTTAGACGACATTTTTCTTATATGTCCTCATTAAACAAGTTGCCACAAGATGATGTCATATTTAAGTTTCAAATTTTTTTAAGGTTCCCGATTTATCCTGTCTTCCCAGTTAGTGAGGGAACTGCAGGAAGCGTGAGAATCTAATATCTATATTTTCCGCCTCTTTGATACGAGTATTGAGTGGCGGAACTCAATCCGTCTTGCCTAGTTTTCACAATGAACGAAATGAAAATGAAAAAAATTCATCTGCCCCTAGTGGGAATCGAACTCACAATTTTCAGGAAGATGCTGCATCTCTTCACCAGGACAGGCCTCAATACAATATATTGTACATATTAATTAAAGTAATTTATGTTAAATAAAATGACAAATATAATAAAACATTTAATTTGACATTGAACAAGACACAAATGTTGTATTTTAAAAAAAAATTAAAATAAGTGTAATGAAGAAAACGTCGTGGCGCAGAGGCGCAACGTCTGCCTGTAACGCGACGGTTACTGGGTTCGATCCCCAGTCGGAGAAGATGGATTTTTCTATTTCCATTTTCTTCGCTCTGGCATCTAAGGCAAAGCGCAGCGTTGAGTTCCGCCACTCAACACTCAATGCCTCGAAAACGGCGAGAAGCGGGGACGGAGTAAGCAGGGACTAAGTAACGGAGTGTCTTAACACTAGGTTCTTATGGTTCCTGCAGTTCCCTCTGCCTACCCTGCCATGTGCGGGATAAAGCGTGAAGTTAAAAAAAAAAAAAAAGAAAAAAGTGATTGATAATTTTAACATAAATTTACTGGATAATTCCACCACCAGTACTAAATTTAGGGCTTTAATAAATTCATATAATCTAGATAATTTATTTCTAAGTGCACTTGCATTGATAATATTTAAACAAGTTCAACTCAGCAGAATTGAAATATTATGAGATTCACTTTGGAGACACTTCAACAGTTTGGCAAGGAAAGGGAAACGCTTATAGACACATTAATATTCCTTCTCTATTGGCCACTTATTTTTGCCGTACATTTTGTTTTTGGGAAGAACAAAACAAAGTTACTTAGAATCTTATTTTTTTCTTGATAAACGAAAACATGCGACTTAAATTATTATTCTTTTATTTAATGGCTTGTGTTACATTTTTTGTTAAGAGGAGTTTAAGTTGGGAATATCAACTTCAGTATAAATATAAAAAATCTTCGATATTTTTTCCGATAGAGGACCGTCGTGGCGCAGAGGCGCAGAGGCGCAACGTCTGCTGTAACGCGACGGTTACTGGGTTCGATCCCCAGTCGGGGAAGATGGATTTTTCTGTTTCAATTTTCTTCGCTCTGGTAAACTAGGCAAAGCGCTTCGTTGAGTTCCGCCACTCAACACGCAATGCCTCGAAAACGGCGGAAAGCGAGGACGGAGAAAGCAGGGACTGAGCAACGGAGTGTCTTAACACTAGGTTCCCACGGTCCCTGCAGTTCCCTCTGCCTACCCTGCCTTGTGCGGGATAAAGCGTGAAGCTAAAAAAAAAAGTTCTAAATATATTCTATATATTCGCTACGACTATAAATAGTGTTACTGCAATGCTGTGATTATGATGCACCTCTGCCTCAGTAAAGATGTGTGATGATAAAAAAACGCCAGCGAAGCTCATTTTCAATTCGCATCTCAATTTAGCTGATCAAATTAATTGTAGCCAAGACAATAATATTTGTTATTAGTTAAAAACCTACTTTTTTTTTAATTTGCCCCTTGTTCAAAAATTACGAACAAACGTTACATATAATGCACTTTTGATTGATTTTGCAGAAGAAACTCGATTAACCAAACTAAATGTTGTTGTTAGATATTCGGATAATCGAAAATGGGTAATCTTATGTACATATAAATAAAATCGGGTAATCGGTTACGATTTTTTTTTAGCTTCACGCTTTATCCAGCGCATGGCAGGTAAGGCAGAGGGAACTGCAGGAACCATACGTTGCTTTAGTCCCTGCTTTCTCCGTCCCCGCTTTCCGCCGTGTTTCGAGGCATTGCGTGCTTAGTAGCGGAACTCAACGCCGCACTTTTGCCTAGTTTCCAGAGCGAAGAAAATGGAAATAGAAAAATCCATCTTCCTCGAGTGGGAATCGAACCCACAAATCGTCGCGTTTACAGGCAGACGCCTCTTTGCTACGTCACGTCATAGCTTTCTTCATTTTTAAAAAACAACATATTAACGAAAATCGATATTTATTTAGGAATTTACTTGGAGTTCCGACACGACCATGATTGCACATTGTACTAGTACATTTAATTTAGTTGGCCTTTAGTCCTAAATCAATAATCGCAAATCCGTTTAACTGTGGGCATGTTAGTAATGTAACATATTTATTTTAATTCTACTTTTACCTGATGTTGGAGTATATTGATTTTGGAGTCAACTCAGTGCGTAAGACCGTAAGACTAACAAAGAAGATAGGTTAACTTTTAAGTATTGTTAAATATTATTAACATTTGAAAAACATTAAATTTAAATTTGAAATAAAAAATATATTTATTTGATAAGAAACTACTTTTAATTTTAAAGGAAACATCCTTCTGAAGAGTAAAATCTTTGAAAGACATGCTCATATTTAAGTAACAGCTCTATTATCTGATCTCAAATGAACTTTATCTTGCTAAAATTACTTTTTAATTAATTAATTTGTCAAAAAATCAATTGTATTCTTCAAAACTATTCAGTTTCTGTCATTTAATATGCTAGTTTCAAGATTTACTGATAAAATTTATTTTTTGAAAATGAAAAAAGCTTATTTATAATATAAGCTTCATTCGGTACAATACCTTAAAGCTCGTGTGGTTGCTAATGAACCGAGTGCATATGAAGCTCTTAATAATATTGGCTCAAAATAATTGATATGACATTCAATTTGTTGAACCGTTTCTACGGGATTATTTTAAAATATATATTTTATTTAATAATTTAAATCAATTTAGTTGCAAAAACACAAATTTTACCATACTTGAAGGTTTATTACAGTGGGTCACATAGTGTTTGAATCTTTGAACTACTCAGTAGAACGAACTCATTACTGTTTTCGGGTAATATAGGTGTTTCTCTCTAACTAGCAGTAGCAAAGTGTTGGTATAACATTTTTTATACGATTACATTGTCTTAAAAAATATACTTAGAAAAAAATAATAATTAGTAATAAATTGGCAATATCACCACTGTAAATCAATTTTATTTGATGAAATATCCACCATGAGGACAGTGGTGGCGTAGAGGCGCAGCGTCTTTCTGTAAATGTAATGGTTTGTGAATCCGATTCCCGGTCGAGGTGGATACTTTATTTCTACGCTATTTTCTTTGTTCTGCCAAATAGTGGGATCAGAGTGTTTTAGTTTTGATAAAAGTTATAGAAATATCTACAACATGCAACTTATGAAGACCTAAAATGCGCTTTAATTTGTATATGTTACGCAGTCTGGAAATGCGAACGCTTTTAAATATCTCTCTCGGGATTGAACCCGTAGCTATTATGCTAGCAGTAAAATATTTTCTGATTGAACGATCAATCGCGAAAATTTATTATTAGAACCAACAAATTAATGTCTCTTTGACGACTAAACGCTTTCTAGTGTAGGAATTTACCGTAGTATCCTCGCTAAGTATCCGGTTTCACATTGCCTAAATCGCCTGAAACTAGTAACATTTTTAAGGATAAGTTGATAATTAGTGCCTTTTTTAACATTTGTGTTTAAGCAACTGGTTTTCGTTATTTAAAAGAATAATAATATATATAAATTTTGTTTTAATATCACCCTAATTTATCCTCTGTTAACTTTATGCACGCTACAAATATGTCAATGTGTGAGGTAAGTGTTTGTGTGAGTCAGCGTTAAACGAACTATTATATATTAAAATAAATATAATATATATTTATAATAATTAAAGCTTAAAAGCTGTTATATATAAGCTTGTGTAATGTATTAGAAAGCAACTTTAAGCTTTCATTCACATACAGCAACCTAGTGTTAACCCATTCCAAATGCTAATTTTCGATCTGTTTTCGAGTAATTACGGGTTGAGAAACGAAACTCAATGCTGTGATTTATTTAAACGTATATAAAAGAGTATATTGCAGATGAATATGAGAAGTGCCTTAACATTGGGCTTAAATTATTAACAGTTAGCCACTAAGTTAGGTGTGTCAATGTATTTCAGGGATCCATACTCAAAGGTTTACAAAGTCTATTAGCGAGCCGGGCGTCTATGTGTGCGCGGTAATCCAATACTACCGGAAATAGATTAAGAGTAGGACCGACGAGAGCACGGACTGTGGGAACCATTTAGATAATAGTATATTACTTTGTCCATCAAATAAAGCTAAAGTAATGGGATTATATTTTATAAAGTATTGTGGGTCGAATTTAATATAAAAACAGATAACACGCAATGCCTCGAAAAGGTGGAAAGTGGGGAAAGACTGTCTTAGTTTTAATATCTCACCCTGCCTGCGATTTCCTCAGCCTATCCTGCTATGAGGGGGTTAAAACAAGAAGCGAAAGCACAAAGAAAATAATATAATGACGACTATACTGAGAAGATTCGACAATGTTGTTTATTAATGGTAACTTAATTTCTTTTTTGCCAGGCAAGGCTAAACCTTGAGGTATTTTTGTCAGTCAAAATACAAGTGCACTATAAAGTAGAGAAAACTTAGCGAATTTTAGGTAACATGCCAGGCAGTAGTAGCGGAAATAGACGCCGCGATATTTCGATCCAGAAAAAAAAAATAAAAATAATTAATTGTGCCAAGAAAAGATTGAATTCATTATGATTTTTTCTACATAAAGTATCTCCAATATTAATAATACTCTCCGTAGTGCCGTAACATTTAATTTAGTGGCTTCGTACTCGCTACGGATGGGTCATTAATGACGCAGACAGTCGCTATATGAGAAAACTTTTGCTGAATGAAAATTTATATTCTACAATTAAGCCTAAACAAGCCTGAAAAGAGACGTTACAGAAAAAAGTTAAAAAGTAAATGTCAACAGGGGTTAGTGGAATGAATAATTAGTGAGTAAATTACTGTTTATTCTAATAAAATATAAAAAACACAACTCCTTCACCTTACAATATATAGTTAGGGATCTCTCTCAAAAAGAGGGTAGTCGTAGATGATAAATTATAAAAGCCATAAATTTATGTCAATCGTGGCTATATTACAATTCGTATATCCATTATTATAATCTTAATTAATGAATATTGACAATGTAACAGATTTAATTACTTTGCCATGTAAAAATAAAATAGTATTCATCATGTGATATTAAAATATTGTACTGGAAATATACATAATTAAATTGAATGTACAAGGACTAGCTAGAGCTTTAATATTTAATTATATTTTAACCCATACATTAACTCCCAAGTCAATATTTATCATATTTTCAGAAAACAGCCTTATTAATGACTCATTAAGGAATATTAGGGAATTAAAACTGTTATTTGAGATATTTTTTTTGGTACAGTGTGTGTTTGTATCCTAAGTTCATTGTATACGATTATATCTGTAGCTCTATCAAGGTAACTGGAGCATTGATAATTTGCAGAAGAACATGAACCTATTGCAGTTATATTTTACTGGATAAGAGAAGTTGGAAATATGCATATAATTTTCTGCTCTCCGGTACAGATTCCAGGCCTTTCGCAGACGGGACTGCGAGAAGACTCTCCAGATCCAGTTCCTCTGCAAGCCTTCGTGAAATAGATTTTGTTCTTCAGTGCTAAGTGTTGGATTATCATTTAATATCTGCTTTACTTACATAAAATCAAACCTAGGAATTTATGTAACTTGAAGCTCACTTTCATAAAATTATATTTTCAATCTATTTTTTTCTATAAATATTACATGGTGTTTAAATTTTAATCTGATGTTATTCGTCCATATAAATTGTACTGAAACAATAAAGTGTTAAAATATATATATTAGGTTGCAAAGGTGCCATTAGCAAGGACGGAGTGTCTTAACACTATATGGCCTATCTGTCACTCCTAATGTCGGTTTAAGCGTGAAGTAAAAACATTCAAATTTCAACACGACCCCTTAAACCTTTGACAAGACAGTATTTCACAAACACGTATAACAAATACTAATACGTTAACCGATGTCTCGTTAACGCATCGCACTTGTGACAAAGTGGAGGGGAGACATTAATCACAAACGTCACTTAATATTTGCTTCCCAACCCATATCAAAGTCACGTCGTTATCGACATCTGGTCTATGTGTCATTCTTTTACGATGTTTTCTTATAGTGATCATATATTTAGGATATTGATTAGGTTCTTTTTTAATCTATATACATGATGTTCTCTTAGATATAGATATTAAAATTAATCATAAATCGTTTTTGTATATTAGAAATTGTTAGAATATATTAAAAATGTTAATGTGGCATGGTATGTTGAAAATAACTCGATCGTCGTTTGTAAATAAGTCAAACCTGCAGAATTGAGGAAGAAGAATTAACTAAATATAATAAGCTCTATACAATTTTTAGTTCCTTTATTTTTAGTTGCCATAAAAAAAACGTATTTTTTTATGAGAAAGACAAGGTAAACAAGCGTTCGGGTCACCTGATGATAAGTGATCATCGATGCCCACGGCCCTGTGTAACAGAAGAGGTGTTACAAGAGCGTTGCTGGCCTTTAAGGTGGACGTAGACGCGCTTTTTGAAGGTACCAATATCGTATTGATCTGGAAATACTGATAAGGTATAAATAAACCAAGAACTGGCTGTTAAATTTTGAGAGCAGGGAGGTGATAGCGATAGGCCTATAGCTTGCCGGATTCGAGCTATCACCTTTCTTCAGGATCGGGTGGATCAGAGCGCTCTTCCATGAGTTCGGGACTACGCCGATTGAATAGAACAACCGAAATAGACGCGTTAGTACCGGTGTCAACTCAGAAGCGCAAGAACGCACTACAGGAGAGATACCATCAGGTTCACTCGACGCGTAGATGTCCAGTCCAGTCTAGTTAAAGGCAAAGAGAGTTACCCAGGAGGCAGGCTTTCTCTTTGGCCGTATGGATGAGACTATCATTCTCTGTGCGTAACGGTGGACACGAGGATATGAAGTTGTCAAGTGTTGTCTTAGAGAGCGCCCAGAACTGACGTGTTCCAGGCGGGTAGCCCACAAGTTTCTCACTGATTTCGGCGGCATGCTCAGATCTGGCTCTGGTAATTTGCCGCTTAAAGTACCCAGGGGCTCGTTTGTATTTCCCTTTTAAGGTTTTCACCTTCGAATCCGCAGTAGCCTAGTGCCTCCGCCCACATTTGACATGCCTTACGCCTCTCAGTCGCAGCTTGTTTGCAAGATATACCAAACCAAGGCTTTGACTTCTTGCCGCCAGGCGGCACTACAGGTACATAAAAATCCATACCCTGCATCACCTCGGCGACAGCCAAAGCACAGGTACTCGAATTATCAGAAAAGAAGCAAATCAGCCCCCAGGGAATGGATGAGTAAAAAACTCGCGTCGCTGGTGTTCTGCGACTGTTGTGCTTAATAGGCACCTCACTTCGCACAAGGCAGTGATCAGAGGATCCCAGAGGAGCATCGACATCAACCCGGTACTCTTCTGGATGTTAAGTCAGCTGAAGGCCCAGTAAGGAGCCATTATGGCTATCCACATTTGGAAGACACATGGGTAAATCAACTAGTTAGGAAAGTCCATTAGCCACACCAAGGTCAAATATAGTCCTCCCCGCGTGGTCGGTGGTGCATTACTCAAGCCAATCGGAGTTGTGACCGTTAAAATCACCAAGTATCACGACTTCAACGGAGGGGATAAGCGAGAGCATATCATCAATGGCCGATTGCAAGCGCCCCATGAGTTAATCTGTTTCAGTATTACCACTATGGAACCTGTACAGACGTATGTAGATTAGGACGTGATCGTTTAAATCAACGAAGCCAGATAAAAAACAGGCCCCGACCTTAAAAATTAGCAAGACGATGGAAACTTAAGTCATTCTTTATGACCACAAGAACTCCGGTATGATGCATGAAGTTATGCTTTAATTTGTAGCCAATATAATGAAGATAAGCTGTGTCACTCGGTCTGGCAATTTGTTTTTCCGTCAGAACAACAAAGCCGGCTGGGCCGTCTCAAGATGGTGAAGGACGTCATTCAAGTTGGAATGAAGACTCCTGATGTTACAAAAATCCACTTCAAGCGTGGAAGGAGTTGCCGCAGAGCGCGTGTATCGTTTGCCTTGTCTATTGCGCGGTTCTGTGCCCTCGCCAGAATTCAACAGGCAAGCTTAGTGTAAGGACTCAGGGAGGATTCTCCAGCACCAGGGATGCTGGTACCCTGCTGGGGTCGAATCTCTTTTAGTACCGCTGTCATACGCTGGGAGGAGTTTGAGGTTGGGCTCCGGAGCTCAGTATTACCTAATGCGAAACCTCAGCACCAAAAAAAGCCACTAAATAACGCCAAGCGCCGTTTTAAATGTTGAGGGTGGTAAATATCCTGTCGAGTATAAAGCTTATTTTTTAAAAAATATTATCAAATTCAAAAAATTACCACACAAAAATAGATTAAAAAGCCACGTCTCTACCATTCAGAACGTAAAATAATAGCTGAAAATAAATGTGTAATCCTAAAGTAACGTACACTAGATCGATTGATAACCCAAAAGTTAATTATTCATCCATTTGTTACTTTGACTTGAATGGAGGCGATATTGAAAAATGAAATCGTCCCCTGAAACACACGAGTACGATACACATTCTAATGATTATTTTAATATATGTTTTGTGAATGCTAAATGATATCTTTTTAGAATTGGGATTTTTTATATGCGGTAAAATTCAGTGACTGTGTACTGAATGTTAAAAATTATATATATATATATATATATATATATATATATATATATATATATATATATATATATATATATATATATATATATATATATATATATATATATATATATATATATATATATATATATATATATATATATATATATATATATATATATATATATATATATATATATATATATATATATATATATATATATATATATATATATATATATATATATATATATATGATATATTTAATATAGTATTATTTAAGTATTACACGAGCAAACTCTATAGTGGCATGGCAACGACACAAAATAGGCGCAGGTAAAGATTATAAATTGCTATTAAAATGTTGTAATATTCAACGCTCGTATGCAAATCAGGTCATACGTTGAGCGTGATTGATGGATAACGTCGATCAGCCACGACTGAGTAGTTGTGACGATCAATGCGTCATTTGTTAGATTGAGATTGCCGAACCTAGTATATGATAATGTACTGAAGTTCTTGTCGTTTAATAACTTTAGACAACTTAAGAATGGCAAAATTCAAATGGTGCGTTAATGGAGTAATTTGTAGGTTTTTCTGGTGTTGTTAAGATTTCATACAGTATTAAATATTTTACATAGTATAAAAAATCGTCAAATAATTTTGTTAATAGAAAGTTCTGACTTTTTGCTTATCTCGAACGTCAATTTGACATCGATTCGCTAAAGCTTATACATTTATTTGAGATTAATTATATGAAAATTAGTAGAATTTTTTTACAAATTTACAGCTATTTATTAGTGACAGTGAAACTTTTGAAAAAGTGTAGAACGTTTAAAGTTAGTTAGTCTTTTAGTTAAAGCGCGGCGTTGAGTTCCGCCACTCAACAAATCATACTCGATATTATACTATGAATGTCTTAACTGCTGTCTATCTTAAATAGAAACACATTACTTCTCTACTTAAGACCTCCTATATCCACCATATCTAGACACTTCAACTCTAAGCAGCAACGGTGTGATTCATTAATTATACACAACAGGAAGACCTCACAGTAAATGTTAAATCATCAGGGACATACTTGCTGCTTGTAGTTTATAAATTTTCGCGTGGTCAAACAAACCGCTTCGTTTTCAGTATAAGCTTGTGGTCAGATTTTCAATGAGCGTTTAAGTCGAAATCGAAGTTTTAAGCTTTGGATAATATTATCTTAAGTTTGTGTACTGTCGCAAGTGTTTATGAACACAAATTAATATATAAACTTTAAAGTTTTAAAAATATTCTATATACAAAATAAATCGGATAATCGTTATTAATATTCGCCTAATTTACGGAAATTACGTGTCAAATGTCGTAAATTAACGCAGTGCTTTGTGTAAAAGTGGAGGCTATAATCTAAAACAACATTTATAGAATATACTAGAAATAAAATTAAAATGTTACATTTAGTATATTCTTGAATTATCTTAGCTTTCTAACATCTATAATAGCACTGCCTTATTCAAAGTTAAGTAACTATATATACATGAAAAACTCCGCCATTTATAATAGAAAATCAAGAAATTTTATTCTATACGGTATATCATTTCCATTTTAACAAACGATAACGCCATTAAAGGGATTATCGTGTGGTTTCCATGATACCAGTTAGTGGGGACTTGCTTTTGAAAAGTATTCATTAAAAATTTTCATTCACTCCCAGCTTGTAGTATGTTTTTTTATATTTTTAATCTTCTTAAAAGTAGGTCATCGTAACTGCTTCATTATATAGAGATGTGAAACGACACTTGAATTATTATATTCATTTGCTTCATTCGTTTTAAAATAATCAAAGTTTTTATATTATAATGTGCTTGAAAATTTTATCAAAATCGATCAAGTGATAAATATGTTTATACTATATCCTTACATTTCGGAACAGCTTACGAGAGTGACGGAAAAGGTAAGTGTAAGTTTGATTTCCGCTCAAAGTATCGATTTTATTTCAATTATTATTATTTCCTACTCTTTTATACAAAGCACTGCGTCAATTTACGCCAAATGACTAATGCAATGTAATGGCTATAAAATTGGGCAAGAACTATGATTAGTTAGTAAGAGGACCGTCGTGGTGCAGAGTAATAGCGTCTGCCTGTAAGTGCGAAGGTTTAAAAACGGGGACGGAGAAAGCAGGGACTAAGCAACGGAGTGTCTTAGCACTAGGTTCATATGGTTCCTGCAGTTCCCTCTGCCTACCCTGCAATATGCAGGACAAAGTATGAAAACGAAGAAAGAAAAAAAACAAAACTATGATTATTACAACAATTATACATTACTTTCAATAATAGAATAATACGAGCGATTCAACATCACAAAAATCTGCGAATAACGAATGGACCACATTTGGCGTTTTTTCTCTAAATTGTTTTAACGCATGATGTCTTCCTTTTGATATCCTTTCGGAAGTTAAATTCCCTAAATGCTTTATTACGTGCAAAAACCCTCTCGCATTCTTTGTATCTATACCGGGTATGATTTGCGAAGATGATGAGTTATATGCATTTAATAGACCGTCGTGGCGCAGAGGGGCAACGTCTGCCTGTAACGCGATGGTTACTGGGTTCGATCCCTCCGACTGGGGATCGAACTGGAGATGGATTTTTCTATTTCCATTTTCTTCGCTCTGGCATCTAAGGCAAAGCGCGGCGTTGAGTTCCGCCACTCAACACGCAATGCCTCGAAAACGGCGGAAAGTGGGGACGGAGTAAGCAGGGACTAAGTAACGGAGTGTCTTAACACTAGGTTCTTATGGTTCCTGCGGTTCCCTCTGCCTACCCTGCCATGTGCGGGATAAAGCGTGAAGCAAAAAAAAAAAATAAAAAAAAAAAAAGATATAGATTAATATTGTACTGTATTTTCCTGTACTTGTAGCAAGTAAGTGAAGGTTGCGTCAATTAAATTATATGTTTTAAAAACACAAAGACACACATGAAAAATAACTACTCAGTTAACTAAAACAAAATAAAATATCCATAAATCGGTTAAATTAAATACAATTAATTCCATATGAACATCGTATATTTTAGACAGAATTTCTTGTACGTCGTATGTATAACAGGCTAATGACGCTTGACTTGCATACATTATGATGTATGTACACTCAGTGTAACATATAATGTACTGATACAAAATATACTATGGAAGAAAAATATCAAAACCTTAACCTTAGGTCTCTATATCTCGGCATTAAATTGAATCGTAAAATAAAAAATGGTTGCCTGTAAAGTGGGTTTTACGGGCGAAAATTTTACGTGACAACGTCTTTTTCTCGATAGAATATTTATTGATATGATTAATAATTATAATATAAATTGCACAAATTTTAACTATAGAAAATATATGTTGTTTACTAAAACATTGTACATGTGTCAAGTGATACGCGCGGCGGACCGATCATAGTTCGGTGACAGTTGACACATCGTTACGTTACCTTTTTCATATGTGACTCCGAGCCGCAACCTAATTTAAGACGTTGTCACGTCAAAAAAATTGTATCACTTAATACGTTTTCAGTTTTTCAATACATTTGTCCTGTTATCTTCAACATTATATCGAACGCTAGAAACTCGATTACCTCTGAGAAGAGAAGAAGAAACAACTTAGCTTCCATGGATTCACCGTGCGGGTGCCGGGCCCATCGTGTTGTAGGAAGAGGAGCTCCGAGCAGCGCCTGGGACTTGCGACCCAAGTGTAGGTTTAAAGGGGCCCCTTTAAAATGCATTAACGCTCACCTTCACTGTCCGAGCTCCTCCCACTACCTAACCAAATTTTGAAAGATTCTACCAAAGCCGCCTTCGAAGTGCGTTCTAGAAATGAATTTGTGATAGTTCTAGACAGGCCGAGATCTTTTAATAAACTATAGAGAGATTTCGCTGTTATACCTCTCGCTCCTACTTCAACCGCATATAAGCTCGCTCTAAACCTATTCCTGGTCAGTTCGTTAGTAAGGTCGAAATACTTATTGAGTTTAAGGTGGTGACTTTTCGGGATATTTGTTTCCCACGGAACTGTAAGTTCTACCAGTACTACGCGTTTTAGGCTTCGAGAGTAAAGAAAAATGTCCGGTCTAGATGACGAAACACAAATATCCTCAGGGATTCTATACTGTTTCTCATACGTGTCCATGACAAGTGTCCAATCAAGAGCTGGATCTAATATGGAGAAAGGCTTTTGTATAGGTTTTTTATAAGAACCTTCTTTCACAAACTCTATTGAGCGTTTGCTGGTTGTTATGTTTCTCTGCGCTCTTGCAACTGAAAGACTAACGGCTTCACGTATGATTTCTAGTACTTTGTCATGGCGCCGCGAGTATTGACCACTTTCCAAGAGTACCCTACACCCCACCAGCATATGTTTAGCTGTCCCCACTGCCTCTTTACAGATGTAGCAAGATTTATCGGTAGCTTTACCCCATCTTACTAAATTACTTTGATCTGGAAGAGTCATTTGGAACGCATTTAGGTAGAATTTTAGTAGTGCTGGAGACCAGTCGTGAATTAGGGTGCGCCATTTTAAAGCTAAAGGGATACAGAATTCTCCTATAGTTAGCCACTCATTTTGCATTTCTAAGCCCATTGCGTGCACCTTATACTTATCGTTCTCGTCTTGCCGAATAAAAGATTTTATTATGTCTGTGTCTTGGACTTTCCTCTTTGATCCTAACCCTACTTTACTAAATTGTGCTCCTATCATAAATTGCTTATGGAATTTAAGTCTTGACTCGAGCTCTGGGACACTTTTGTCTTTTGGGAGTGAGGTAACAATCTCATCCCGAGATTTTCCCAGAATATGTGTTTTGGCGACTCTTAGATGTTTATAGAGCTCTGATGGTTTCTTTTATCTCAACCCAAAATTATTTTGGTCTCTAAATAAGGTTGAGGTGTCCGCCGAATGTGCTAGCCCAAGCCAAAACTTCAGCATCTTTATGACGCTTGCATCTAACTTTGCCAAGAGGGTTTTATTAAAATCATATACGAGGAAAGGCCAATTCAGACGTGATGTTAGAAAATTGTCGTAAATCCAAGCTTTCTTGACATTACTTATAGGTCGATGGTCTACCTTTTCAAGATCCGTCATAAAGCTGTCGACTAGTACATCTAATGATGGAGTTCGGCCTTTGTAATCTATTTTCTTACCGAGAAATTTAAAAGGTGCCGCCTCGGAAACTACAGCAATGCATTCTCCGCCAATTTTTAGTCCCGGATCGTAGAAGGTATATTTTGTGTCTCGTCTTCCCAGACAAAGACAGTGACACTTACTTGGTTTTGTCCTCATTCCTTTTGTCCACGTGCAAAATTCGTCTACTTCATCCAATAGCAGCTGGCATTTCTTTGGATTCCTAGTGAGTATCGCGAGATCGTCCGCAAAAGCAAGAATAGATTCCGTGTACTTGTTATTGAATTTAAACCGATAACCCCATTTTTTCTCATGTTTTATTAGAATATCTAGTAAAATATTAATAACTATATTAAATATTATTGGGGATAAACAACAACCCTGAAAAAGACCTACATTATAGCCTAAAGGTTTTGAATGGCCGTCTTTTGAGGTTATAACAAATTTTCATTTTGAATAGTATGACGCGATTATGTCGCTTACTGTCGTAGGAAAATTATACCATTTTAAAGCGAACATCAATAGATCGTGTTGTACTGATCCAAACGCGTTTTCTAAATCTATCCAACATACCGTAACTTGTCTCTCACACGTTCTGGCGTCTTTTAAACTAGCAGTTAACAAACTATTATGCTCCAAGCATCCAGAAATTCCGGGCAGAAACCCTTTCTGGTAATTCGGCTTGAAGTACCTATTGCTAATCATAAAATGGGTCATTTTCGCTTGAAGTACTGAGAAAAAGATTTTAGATAAAGTATTGGTAAGAGCAATCGGTCTAGTATCTTTTGGATCTGTTACCCGGTCTTTTTTGGGAATGAGGACAAAAACTGCTTCTCCAAACGAAATAGGTATTTGCTTTCTGGACCAGATTTTATCGTATAAGTTGTAGAGGTATTTACGAACTGATAAACATTTTTTGTACACTATATAAGGGATACCGTCAGGACCTGGAGCTGACTTAGATGGTATCTTTTTAATCTGTCTATTTATTTCCTCTAAAGTTGGTGGGTCACCTTGAAAGTCAATGTGAGGAATCTCAGGTCGTTGTTTATTTGGCTCCTTATATAGTTTTTCTATATTAGGCACTTCGTATGTGCTTCTATAATGTTCATAAGTTGTCTCATTGGTCAAGAGAAGCCTACCCCTATCTTCCTTAAAAATGTTTTTTGAGTACTCGAAAGGATTTTTATCGAAAGCAACCTCGTGTTTAGCCCGATCGAAATTATTATGATGTTCCGCGATCTGTAACGATATCCCCTGAATTAATTTCAGGGTTGACCGTAGCGCCCTAGACAATTGATGACTAAGATAATTATCGCCTAAAGCTTTGGCCGCACGAAGCTTCTTTTTTAGTTCTCTTTTTTTTTTTTCCTCCTCATTTTCGACTTAAAATAAAGAAAGTTTTGACGTAGTCCTCACAAAATTGGAGTGTATAACGTTGTTATATACATATGTTTGTTGTTATATATAAATATATATCTTTAAATATTCAGGGTTTTGGTGAAATTAATTTGTGGCAATTAGCAAAAGTTTTTAATAATAATCTGACATATAACAGACATTTCAATCTACCTAATCGAAGTAGCGAGTCATTAAAGACGTACAATGTTTAAAACTTCAAAATTATAACTAATATTATATTTATTTTTGTGTATACTTGGGAAATCACGGTATAGTGGTACAAACTTATTTTAAATACAACGATTATGGGTTCAATCAATCTCACTCGAGCGATTGGGAAGGGCGAAGCGAATCTAAAAAAATATATTTTTCCAAGTATGTGATGAGGGTATTCATTTTATTAATAATAACCTGAAAAAATGACAACTTCTTTTTACGATACATAGTTATTTTATAGATGCTTAATGAATAGAACACCACAAACCAAGAAACTCTTTAGAATGTGGGATGGACGCGAGAAAAACACAATTACTGGGTACAAGTAAAGTATAAATACCAGAAATGTTCTTTTTTTTTAGCTTCACGCTTTATCCCTCACTTGGCAGGGAAGCAGAGGGAACCGCAGAAACCATACGAATCTAGTGTTAAGACACTCCGTTGCTTAGTCTCTGCTTTCTCCGTCCCCGCTTTCCGCCTTTTTTCGAGGCATTGCATGTTGAGTCAACGCCGCGCTTTGCCTAGGTGCCAGAGCGAAGAAAATGGAAATAGAAAAATCCATCTTCCCCGACTGGGGATCGAACCCAGAAACCGTCGCGTTACAGGCAGACGTTACGCCTCTGTTTCACGACGGTCCTTAAATATGGTCCTTCTTTATGTAAAATACATTTTAAAGTGGCCTTTTAAATCTACACTTGGTCGCAATCGCAAATAAGACAATAAAATAGTAGTATGTCAAAGTTGGGCACACAATTGATAGCAGAGTGTATTAGCTCTACATTCTCTCGGCCTAAGTTACTACATTTGTAAAAATCATTTGAATCCTAAATAAAATATATAAGTTTTAAATATAATAAAATATAAAATATAATTGTAATTGTAAAAAAAAGGCGGAAAGTGGGGACGGAGAAAACAGGAACTAAGCAACGGAGTGTCTTAACACTAGGTTCAAAGGGTTCCTGCAGTTCCCTCCGCCTACCCTGCAATATGCGTGATAAAGCGTGAAGCTAGAAAAAAAATTGTAATTGTAATTAAATAAAAAATATTTTACATTTGTTGTGTAAAAAAAAAAACGGAAATACGTGCAGTATTTTCGTTATAAAAGAGTGCCAACGAGACTTTGTTACTGAGCCCCTACCGTCTGTCCACTTGTCAATCTGTCCGGCACATAGATTGTCGCCTTTTACTATAATGCGCAAAAAACTTGAAAATTTATTGACTATGTACTGTTATTTTATAAAAACGTAATAAAGAGTAGAGAATAATAACCAATAATTTATATTGTTAATAAGTTTCTATTCTTGTTATATATGATAGAAGAGAAAATATCTGAACAAAAATAAAAGGAAACAAATAAAATGTTTCAATTAATCTCACGTCGACATATTAATAGCAAGGTAGGAAGAGTGCACCTAGTGTTAAGACTTTGTTCTAGATACTGAGTGTTGAGAGGTACGTACGACCTAATGTCACACTGTCTCCTTACCAGAGAAAGAAAATTGAATAACTTATGTTACCGCGTAGGATTCGAACCCACAGACATCATCTTAGTTTTTTGTCATTAATTATGTTCAAATTATTCGACCGTACTGCCTGTATAAACATATATATGTTATATGTTTAGAGTGCCTCTATAGCAACATAGCGGACGCGGTATATAGTTAAATGAATCCTGGCAGTTGACTGATACAATAATCCACCGTCGATATTCCATTGCTATTCGATTGTTCACCTGTTTTAAATACAAAGTTACAGATTATTACTTAACAGACAGATCTTGTTTAGTTATTTATTTAAAATTAATTCTGTAAGCTCGCAGTGTTCCTCATAAGACATCGTGGTATCTACACATACATATACTATATATATATATATATATATATATATATATATATATATATATATATATATATATATATATATATATATATATATATATATATATATATATATATATATATATATATATATATATATATATATATATATATATATATATATATATATATATATATATATATATATATATATATATATATATATTTGTACACTTGAACTCTTTAATTTTTGATCTACAGTGCTTTTAGAGATCTTACTCTTAATTTGGAAGAGATCCAGTGAAGTTTTAAATTATCACGTTCAGTTGCAGACATTTATCATTAGTAAAGCCTTTTAGTAGTTGTTAATTTCGACAGTTTTCACGAAATTGAAAGGTCGTAAAACGGAACGTTACGCTCTTTTAAAATAATTATTTTTTCTTAATACGCAGTAATCTTATTGAGGCATTAGAAATACTGCAATATGAATGATAGTGTTTTTTATATCATTTATAACTAGCCTCCAGTCGCAGCTTTGCTTGCATAGTTTTTAATTTTTTCCCTTATATATTATACTTTTTAGTACAAAGTAATTGAAAACATTTTCAAAGCAGCTACTTATTTTTGGCAGTTTAATATATAAATTATTAATATGTTTTGTAACAAATTCATGTCGGTTTTTCTTAGTGGTTGATGAAATATCAGAAACACTTACTATATTAATCCACCTTCTCAGAAAGCTCAGGTAGTACAAACTTTAGCATATTAAATAAACTTACAAACTTCGACATCCATACTTGTTCAACGTAACATTATTATGTACATATGCACTTTGACGTTGCTTATGAGAAGTTCTAATTATTTATATAGAGAGGTATATAGTTTACAATTTTATTAATTTACTACTAGAAATAAATGTGAGGACTCGAGGCGCTGGCAGCGTCTGCCTGTTAACCTGTTCCTTTGCTCTGGCAACTAGGCAAGCGCGGCGTTAAGTTTAGCCGTTCAACACTCAATGCCATGAAAGGCGGATATAGGGGAGGGAAATGGCGTATCTAAACACCAGGTTTCCACGATTCCTGCAGTTTCTTCTGCCTACCTCTCTGATTGCCTAGAGAAATAATGTAAGTTGAAATTAGAAATGCTAAACATATGACATAATAATAATAAATTTAAGTTGTTAAAATAGTTGAGCACATTTAATATTATTGAAATGTTGGATTTATTCTTTATATGTAGTTACTTATGTGTAATATGCGAGTATTTGTGTACATATAGTTCTAACTTATATACCCAATAGGCTTTTCTTATAAAATTATTCCGGAAATGAAAGCTCTTAATTCAATCCTACGAGGGGGAATTACACCCACAGCAATCGTTTCTTGTCAAATGACGTAAAGGATTGTCATTTACATTATGAACAAAACAACTTTTTTATCCAATACGCTTAAACTCAGCAGGTCAAACCCTTTTCTGGCAGATAAGCAACAAGTTTTGGTTTCTCAAAAATACATTTTTAACAAATATAAAAAATTATTATCTCTAACCGGTGAAAATGACCCAAACTATTATTAATTGAATGACTCAAAATCAAATTTTGAACGACTTTTAACTAATTTAATATGATTATCATATACACTTCAAGGTAATCTCTTTGAATGAGTGTTTATTGAAGATTTTGCTTTGAAGACTATTTATTTGAGTGACTATATATATATATATTATATATATATATATATATATATAATATATATATATATATATATATATATATATTATATATATATATATATATATATATATATATATATATATATATATATATATATATATATATATATATATATATATATATATATATATATATATATATATATATATATATATATATATATATATATATATATATATATAGACAGGTCAAATAATCGCATATAACTAAATCACTGTTTTCTCACAAACAACGTGTTTAGATCAATATTCCCATTGTACACAAAAATATAAAATATAAATTCAAAAAGCAAATATATTTCACAGCCAACATTTTATAACATTAGGAGAGTTTCATTTTTACCTGGATTATTGCAATTGAAATATTATAAGGAAATACTTTTTGAAAATATCAATGTATTACAATCTTCGATTTTACATGCTTGAAATGTTTTTTGTACAACAATTTATGAGTTGGGAGTGTTTATTAATACAGAGCGAATAAATTCAAGAGGATATATGTACCAGAGATCAGTGTATCAACCAACTCAGCGACCGCTGCTTACGGTCGAGCTCTCTTGTAAATCGCGCACGCTGTGGCGTACTCAGTATAGCTGATTGCTTGATCTGAAGCGAAGCCGCGCCATTTTTGGAAATTGTTCGTATACAGGAACTCTTAAAAAAGTTATATTATGGTTAAAAAATATATAGCTAATTAATTTTTGTAAAGCTATGTTATGTTTTATGTTTATAAATAGTAAATTTACAATAAACGTGTTTCTTTATAAATTTCATTAACTTAACTTAATTCTTGGCTTGGTGTAAAGTATGGCTGCACCATGCCGCATCTGCTTTGAGTTGGTTGCCGCTTCTTAATAGTGGGTGTCATCACTCTTGGTAGCTCTTCTATGGAGTTATTTTCGATAGCCGACATCAATCTTCAAAAACATACAATAATGTCAATTAAAACAGTCTTATAAATTATTTTCATATATAAGGAACCCTAATAATTTTAATATAAGAGCATTCATTTGTTAAAGAATTATTCTAAAATTATTTAAATTTAAAATGTCAGAAATTACAAATGAAACTGTATTTCAAATATTCAAAATGACTGTTTCAGCAAAACTACAAATAAATAAACATTAATCTTAAGATGATATGGTATTTAAAATTACTCAGATTCATATTCTTTATTGGCGATTACGTAAAATATTTCTATATCAATATTAATTAAACATTATCTCTATGCAATATTATTTTAAAATTCCTTTAAGGCATCTATCTAATAATAAGAAAATCTTTACATCTAAAATAATGCATTTTATTACTAAAATACCGTTCGTCCATCCTTATATAACCAAAAAATCTAACTACACGCAAGTCGTCTATCAGTTTATTATATTTTGTAATTATAATGCCACAAGATATTTACCGGTACTATTTGAAAAGCTTATAGTTGAAAAGTGTATAGCTAATTGTAATTTTTGTAATGGCGTTATGTCAAAGCTAAATTGTGTAACAAACGTTTATTGTATAAAGGATATATGTTTTAACAACTTAACTTAGCTGTCGGCTTTGTGTGAAGTACAGCGGCACCATACGTGTCTTCTGCAGACTTGAAGTCTTCACTTACTCCCTCATTGTCGTGCAGTGGCTGCAGAATAACCCTCATTCGTGCGTTCATTTTGCTGTGTGTATTGGTGCTGTGTCCTCCGATGATTTTTCTTATTCTTTTATTGTTCTTCGTAAAGAAGTATCGTTGTTCAAAGATAATTTCCATGGTATTGTAATCAAACGGAACTATGATCGATGAGGCTGAGATCTATCTTCTTATCCAACGAGGCTGTGTCTATTCCACAAATGCTCCCATGAAGCGAGAGACCTATCCCACCGCTGCTGTCGGCGCTAGGCCAGGGTTTCGTTGTTCAGAGTCCATTTTTCATAATAAAATAACAGAGTGGTAGCAATTGGTTTATTCTCGTACAATAGTTAATACAGAAGTGAGTTATGATACATAATTTGTTTAACAGCTGACATTTCTGTTCAATATTCAAAATTAGCATAAAGAACTTAACATTGCAAATAGGTTTTATTAATTAAACAGTAATTTCAATACTAAATACTTTTTAACAATAAAATTATAAAATGTATATTGATTTGCGCCCATATATACTAACAGTGCCAGGTATTGAGTAGGTATATAAATAATGAACTATAAAACCTATCAGTTTATTCACGGAATATAAGAACATGCAGCAATATTACTATAGACTTGTGTATTTTTGTTTCCTTTGAGTCCACCTAAGTACATTTACAGTGGAAATCCTTTTGGCGCCTGAAATATCCCTTAGTTGGCATCTAGAGGGATTCTATAGAAAGTACAATGGGACTAGAAAATAGACCAGACGTGTTTAATGTGTTGCAGTTTCAGAGTTTTATTTATATTTTAACTTGTATGTTATTTTACTGAACTTATACAGTATGTTATTCATTTTTTTTTTCTGACAATATACTTCGGCCGCAGCCATCTTGTCTACAGTAAGATGTAGTCAGTTTGCCACAAAAACTTATAAATAAACATGATGTGTTAATTTCATACGTAATGAGGCAATAGCGAAGAATAAGCGTCCATGATTTGCGATTATGTTTACTTAAAAGTTTATGAGATTTTAGGAATTTTATTTTAGAAACTAGATTCATATGCATATCTTTGAAATAAGTAAATAATTTTAGCCTTAGGTTTTTCATCTTTTACTTTTTAAGCAATACATTACACTTTCCTCCTTTCTAAGAACTCTTCGGACATAAATTAAACTTTTTCGTTGACTTGAACGCCTGTTGTTTCATTAAATTCAGAAGCCTCTTGGATAACATTATCCTAACATCAATTGAGAAAATTTTAAAGCTCCTTCTTATCCGAGAAAAAAAATACAAGAACAAATGTAATTACCTAATATTATGTATAAATGGTTGTAAATTTGTAACTAATACATATATATATATATATATATATATATATATATATATATATATATATATATATATATATATATATATATATATATATATATATATATATATATATATATATATATATATATATATATATATATATATATATATATATATATATATATATATATATATATATATATATATATATATATATATATATATATATATATATATATATATAGACAGGTCAAATAATCGCATATAACTAAATTACTGTTTTCTCACAAACAACGTGTTTAGATCAATATTCCGATTGTACACAAAAATATAAAATATAAATTCAAAAAGCAAATATATTTCACTTTCACTTCAAATTAACTTTTGAATATTTTATAATGCACTGAACAAGTACACGAATCCGTCCAGCCAATTTTATTGAACTCAAAAAGTAAATAGAATTGTACTCGCATGTACATGCATACACTACATGTACAGGTTCGTAATCATTTTTTATTCATAACACGTTTTTTGGCATTCCACTAGCAATCATTGTTTTCGTTATACCAACCCTACATTGCTGTATTATCAGAATTCTATTTAATCGACATCTATTGAGGTCTATACAATTACAGACTGCACACTAAATGCATCAGTAACAATATTTACATGAATCAACACTATGTACATACATGTTTTCACATTTTCATGCATTATTCAGTATGTATTGTTACAATTGGTTGTTGAATTGATTTGTTCATTTGCAGATCGTTTGGTAAATGTGGTTTTAAATGTTTATTGTAGCAGTATTTGCGTTAAGGAACGTAAATTAACTTTTAATTGATATTAAATTGTCATCTTTCATTGTTATTCAGTGTTTTAAAGAAATGGTTTTATATTTCAAAATAAAACATTTGTGAATAATTGAATGAATTCAATTTATATATATATATATATATATATATATATATATATATATATATATATATATATATATATATATATATATATATATATATATATATATATATATATATATATATATATATATATATATATATATATATATATATATATATATATATATATATATATATATATATATATATATATATATATATATATATATATATATGTATGTATTAGTTACAAATTTACAACCATTTATACATAATATTATGTAATTACATTTGTTCTTGTATTTTTTTTCTCGGATAAGAAGGAGCTTTAAAATTTTCTCAATTGATGTTAGGATAATGTTATCCAAGAGGCTTCTGAATTTAATGAAACAACAGGCGTTCAAGTCAACGAAAAAGTTTAATTTATGACCGAAGAGTTCTTAGAAAGGAGGAAAGTGTAATGTATTGCTTAAAAAGTAAAAGATGAAAAACCTAAGGCTAAAATTATTTACTTATTTCAAAGATATGTATATAAATCTAGTTTCTGAAATAAAATTCCTAAAATCTCATAAACTTTTAAGTAAACATAATCGCAAATCATGGACGCTTATTCTTCGCTATTGCCTCATTACGTATGAAATTAACACATCATGTTTATTTATAAGTTTTTGTGGCAAACTGACTACATCTTACTGTAGACAAGATGGCTGCGGCCGAAGTATATTGTCAGAAAAAAAAATGAATAACATACTGTATAAGTTCAGTAAAATAACATACAAGTTAAAATATAAATAAAACTCTGAAACTGGAACACAATAAATACGTCTGGTCTATTTTCTAGCCCCATTGTACTTCCTATAGAATCCCTCTAGATGCCAACTAAGGGATATTTCAAGCGCCAAAAGGATTTCCACAGTAAATGTACTTAGGTGGACTCAAAGGAAACAAAAATACACAAGTGTATAGTAATATTGCTGCATGTTCTTATTTTCCATGAATATACTTATAGGTTTTATAGGTCCTTACTTATGTACCTACTCAATACCTGGCACTGTTAGTATACTTACATAATGAAATAAACTTTGATACATTGAAAATATTTGAGTGATCAATTCTATTAAAACTAGGATCTTCATCATCATCATATCATCTGGGAGACGTCCACTGCTGGACACAGGCCTCCCACATTAAACGTCTTAAATACCGGTACCGAGGTGTCCTCATCCGACAGACTCCAGCGCCTTCGCCAGGTGGTTGGTTCACCTCGTGAGAGACCTGTCTGTCCGCTTCATTACACGTGGGATTATGTCCCAAAGAGGCAGATTAAAGGAATTATATCTAGTACTAATTCCTCTGTTTTTCATCTAAATTTGATACATCGGTTGGAGTTTGTCGATACGAGCCTCTGAATAAAATATGAAAGAAAGAAAATATTAAATTTTGCTGTTGCAAAAAATAATAAAAATGGTGATACGTTCTATAGTAATTGGTTGGAACGTACGTTACATATTTGAATATAAATAAGCAAAAAGTACAAATAACTATAGTGTAAGTTGAATTTTAATTGAAGAACTTATATACTCGAAATATTAAGTTCGACTTGTATCAACAATGCATCAATAACAAATATCAAAACAACAAGGAATGTACTGACCTAAGAATATTTTATGCATTATTTACCTTTCCTTCATATTGAATTGTATGGCAAAACTTTATAAAAATCGGATTAAGACAATTATATCCGTACTGATTTAAGTAACAATTCCTTTTATGTTGTGTATACAAAAAAATAACAATATAAACATTACAAACTCAACGCCGCATTTTGTCTTGTTACCAGAACGAGAAAAAAAATTCATTTTCCCCTTGTTGGAATCGAATCCTCAGTCGTTTACAGTCAGACAGACAATGTGGCACTGCGCCACACGGCTACTTGTTATAAAAATTAATATAGAGTAAAAATTATTTGTTACTAAATAAATAATACATTTTCATCGAGATCATCTCAAGGGTTCAGACGATCAACAACAAACTTAGCGAGTACTAGATTGTGACGTAAGTGTTTTTTTGGCTTGACGCTTGATTACTTTGTAGAATGAACCCATTGAGGACACTCTATCTCGATTTATGACCAAGATGGTTATTTAATTGTATCCATAATTCAAGCCACATTTCTTAAGTTAGTTAAATCTTGATATTCTTCGTTCAATAATTAATGTGTTTTTTTTACTAAATTCATTACTTTTGATCAAAATCTTGACGATTTGCACTATACTGAAACATCACGTTATCACTAAATAAAACACTTTAGCGTAACTTCGTAAATTATTTCATGCTTAAAGGAGAACCTAATTTTAATAGAAGTTTATTTACAAGATTTTCAAACCTCCTATAAATTCAATATTCAATATCCTATTTCCATTATATAATTTACCGCACTCTATCTATCATATAACAGAGGCAGTATAAACAAAATGGTAAAATACTCCATTCCCCGAGCACCTATTATAAGACATCGAGTGTCTTAAAAGAGATTGTTAAATCGTTATTAATAATTACAATTGTATGCAGTGAACGAGTAAAGTTTGATAATAAAACACTTTGTCATACAGTTTTGGCTAATTAAAGAGCCGTTATAGATAAATGGAACCTAACAACACATTTTGGCTAACCAGACTGAATTATACATCACTAGCCAAGATTGGAACAAATCTCTCATTTCTCTGACTCACAGCAATATTCCAGACTAATTGTTACTAGCTTTTGCCTTTTTTGTTTAATTTTTCACTTTAATTGTTATGTTAGTATCTTAGAAATTATTTTGTTGAAATCAGTTAGGTTATACTTTGTTAAATACATAAATCACAAAAAACATATTACTATATGTACTTACACATGTTATGTGTAATGAAAGCTTAGGGTTTACAGTTACCTCACGGCCGCGGATTATCTGAGAGGATTTTGCTGCCTTAGATGGTATTAGTAGGATTAAGCATTAAAAGGAAATCCTTTCTGCCTTGGAATAAAACTAAGTTGAATTATTATTGCGAAAGTCAGGGCTCCAATTATTTAAGGCAAAACAGCTTTATACTTTATCTCGTATATAACAGTACTGTTAAGAGATTGACACTTTGAGTTCTCTATAACATGTCATTCAAACTGGAGACACTGTCTGTTGATTTGCAAAAATCAATTTTAATTTATTTTATTACAGAGGATATAATGAAAAAACTCTATTTACTTGGAGGTGATTCAATTATTTTAATTCATTCATTCACTGCACCATGGTTACTTCAATATTTACATACAAATTGATTAAAGACGGGGGGACGGAAAAAGCAAGGATTAATCAACGTAGTGTCTTAACACTATATTCATATATTTTCTATGCCTACCCTGCAATGTGCGGGATAAGGCGTGAAGCTAAAAAAATTAAAGACAGAGTGATATAGTTAGAGAGAGTTAGTTCGATTATTAAAAATTTAAAAGGGAACAAAAATTTACATACATTACATACTATAATGAGGGTTTCACGTAAATTTAGTTAATTAGATTTATAATTTAATCGGAATCGTAACATAATATATAATTCTTTAATTAATTTAGTCGCCATTTTGTCAACCGTATATTATGCAAATATTTTTTTATATGTCGTAAATGGAACTGTCATTTTTAAAAAAATAATAACATTATAAAATTATTCTGCAAATGTCTAATTTTCTCCATTCCTTTCTCTCTTCACTTATAGTATTGTTCGTTCTGTATAGTTACTTTATATTAAATGTCGGCGCTAGGCCAGAGTTTCGTTGTGAGGAGTCCATTTTTAACAATAAACAACCAGAGTTATATCAACCGGTTTATTCTCGTACGACAGTTAATAGAGAGATCAACTTTACCTATTTAGGTTCTTTTAATTCATTTGACAGTTGACATTTCTATTAAAATGTTCGAAAATAATATCATAAAGAAATTTACATTACAAACAGGTTGTATTCATTTCAATAAGCATTAATTTCAATATTAAATAATTTGTAATTAATTGATTTGTATATAAATATATTATAAGTCCACTATTAAACATATTCTATACGTATATATGGGCGCAAATCAATATACATTTTATGATTTTATTGTTAGAAAGTATTTAGTATTGAAATTAATGTTTAATTATTTAAATCAATAAAACCTATTTGCAATGTTAAATTCTTTATGATGTTAATTTTGAATATTGGACAAAAATGTCAGATGTAAAATAAATAAATAGAACTGAATTATGTATTTTTGGGCTCTTCTCTAATAACTATTGTACGAGAATAAACCAATTGCTACCATCTGTTATTTTATTCTGAAAAATGGACTCTGAACAACGAAACCCTGACCTAGCGCCGACAGCAGCGGTGGGATAGATCTCCGCTTCATGGGAGCATATGTGGGATAGACACAGCCTCATTGGATAAGAAGATAGATCTCAGCCTCATCGATCATAGTTCCGTTTGATTACAATACCATGGAAATTGTCTTTGAACAACGATACTCCTTTACGAAGAACAATAAAAGAATAAGAAAAATCATCGGAGGACACAGCACCAATACACACAGCAAAATGAACGCACGAATGAGGGTTATTCTGCAGCCACTGCACGACAATGAGGGAGTAAGTGAAGACTTCAAGTCTGCAGAAGACACGTATGGTGCCGCTGTACTTCACACAAAGCCAACAGCTAAGCTAAGTTGATAAAACATATATCCTTTATACAATAAACGTTTGTTATAGAATTTAGCTTTGACATAACGCCATTACAAAAATAACAATTAGCTATACACTTTTCAACTATAAGCTTTTCAAATAGTACCGGTAAATATCTTGTGGCATTATAATTACAAAAATATAATAAAGTGATAGACGACTTGCGTGTAGTTAGATTTTTTGGTTATTTAAGGATGAACGAACGGTATTTAGTAATAAAATGCATTATTTTAGATGTAAAGATTTTCTTATTATTAGATGCCTTAAAGGAATTTTAAATGGAATTTTAAAATAATATTGCATAGAGATAATGTTTAATTAATATTGATATAGAAATGTTTTACGTAATCGCCAATAAAGAATATGAATCTGAGTAATTTTAAATACCATATCATCTAAAGATTAATGTTTATTTATTTGTAGTTTTGCTAAAACAGTCATTTTGAATATTTGACATACAATTTCATTTGTTATTTCTGACATTTTAAATTTAAATAATTTTAGAATAATTCTTTAGTAAATGAATATTGATATTATTAGGGTTCCTTATGCATGGAAACAATTTATAAGACTGTGTAACTGTAAATTGACATTATTGTATGTTTTTGAGGGACATAATGTCGGCTGTCGAAAATAACTACGTGGAAGACCTACCAAGAGTGATGACACCCACCATTGAGAAGCGGCAAACAATTCAAAGCAGATAAGGAGTCTTGGTTGGATCGGCCGTATGGGCAGAGGAATCAAGAGAATTCACGTGAGAGAAAAGAAAAGAAGAAAAAGAGAAAGAAACAAAAAAAAAAAATTTAGGGAATTTCGTGATTTGTATGTTGGTGATTTTGAGATAAGTTAAAGTTCTATTTTTTGTGTTGAATATCTTTCCTATGATGCTAGCTAGCCACCACGCGTATCCAAATCCTGGTCTTGTTGGCAATGTACCTACTATGGTGACGCCTTATATGTTTTACATACTGATTATGTCTCGGCATGAGAGACGCTTGACAAGTTGGTTATGTTATCTCTATGTGAGAGATGCTTTGAAGTTGGTTGGATCTCGGGATGGGTGATGCGTTGGGTGTTGGCTAAAACTCGGAATGATTTGTAATGTAAAGCAGCGCAAGGGACGCGCTGGAGTCAGTATGGCCGTATGGGCGCAAATCAATATACATTTTATGATTTTATTGTTAAAAAGTATTTAGTATTGAAATTAATGTTTAATTATTTAAATCAATAAAACCTATTTGCAATGTTAAATTCTTTATGATGTTAATTTTGAATATTGGACAGAAATGTCAGATGTAAAATAAATAAATAGGACTGAATTATGTATTTTTGGGCTCTTCTCTAATAACTATTGTACGAGAATAAACCAATTGCTACCATCTGTTATTTTATTCTGAAAAATGGACTCTGAACAATGAAACCCTGACCTAGCGCCGACATATATTAATATGGACAGTGTACACATTGCATTATATTAAATTATCTCGAGCGATCAGTCATAAATGCTTAGTAGAGATTAGCAACGCCAATAACTTGTCGTCTTTACTATCGATCAATCTTAAACTAAGTTAGACTCAACTACAAATTAAATTAATTTATATAGAAATAGTTTGTAAAAATAGCTGTAGTTTTTTTCATGAGTTCTAGCATCGGGACTTAAGTTATAATTTGTTATATGCGGAAAACAAATGTCCTAATATCCCGAAAATTTACTAAGGTAGTAATAACCCTAGGTATTGAAGTAGTACGAGTAAGAAGGAGGTACGGAAGTGTAGAAAACAAAAACACTAGAAATACCTTCAACCTTTTCCCTCCCCACCACATAAAATATATGTAATATATTAATATATAAAGAGTTGTCATAAAAGTCTTTCGTCAAGTGACAAGTTGATGACATTTTTATAAAATTTCGCTTAAACTTGTCCTTTTGTCGATTTTACAATATTTTTCAGCGCTCGCCACTAACGAGCAACGCGTCGGTACCACCTGTCTAATTACATCTCGACCGCTTTTTATTTCCTGGCGTTAAATTTTATTTTTGTTATTTCTGATACAACGACTATTGTAGGTGCTTTCATTTAAGAGTTTGTTTTTCACTTATTTGCTGTATGATTTGTTTATGTAATGTTACGCGATCATAGAGATCAGAGTCTCTGTGATTCCAACTCGGGGATGATAGATTTTTTTCATTTCTATTTTCTTCGCTCTGGCAACTAGTTTTATTTTGTCCTGTGAGACGTTGGGCCCTATAACTAACCACGTAATATAACAATATTTATTTTAATCGGATGTGTGAATTTAATCACATTTATATACTATTATTAAATATATTAAAAATACGGGCACAAAAATTCGTAGTTATCTGCCAGACAAGAAACACATTCTATCTGTAACTTTATCAGCAAGTGTTGATTTTGGTACGAATACTTATATTTGTTGCTAACTAGAGAGAGTCGAGACTCAAATAGATTGAAAAGTTTAGTGAAATTTTGTCACCATTCACTTAAGCTAGTTGCATCCAACATCATGATACCACCGCGTTTTCAAGCATTCAACACCCGGATTAAGTTGTGAGTTCGAAATTTATATAACACCCTGTATATCAATTTGTTTACCAAACGTGCACAGCTCTAAGCTCTCTAAAAGTTTTCAAAACGTTTATTCTGAAGAGACAGTGTATCTGTGTAGTTTGTTAGATAAACATATTAATAAGTAAGCCCAAGATAGCCACAACAGCTTTATTTTCTATTTTCTGTCAATTATTAGGCAAGTCGTCCTGGCTTATACTAGAAGATATTTGCTGAACGCTCAAGGGATAACAACACTCCACTGATAAATTGTTAGTACGAACACCGACAAAACGAAAAAAAATATAATGCTGTAAGAAGTGATAGTTTTAGATTTAAATCTTTTGCAATTGAATCTAAAAGTTTCGTTTACATTGTTGTTAACAACATTTTTACTACGATAAGCTCCACTACTTCTATAAGAAGCGAATCATATTTTCTTTTATCTTATCCTTCGGGCCATAAATAAAAAATATGTAAGTGAATTTTAAACATACTGGATGTTGTTATGTTGCGATAATAAACGTGTTTAAAATTTATTTAAATGATGACCTAATTATATGAATGTCAATTATAATTTAAAACATATATATTATTGAATATTACTTAATTGAATATATTTACCGTATTGAACATATTTTCTATTTCCATAAATACAATCCAAATCTGAAAAAATGTCAATGCCAAAAAATAATAGCCACGTGAAATAAAATTGCCATCTATAAGATGATTTACGCAATGAGATGTCGACTGAGAGACAGTACCGCACCTCACTTACGTGTATCACGCCGAGATAAATGCCTGCAGCGTGGACCTGACGCGAGCTTGTACTAATAAATAAAGGAACGCCGACAGTCTTAAGTCGCGCACGTGTTCTGAAATGGTTGGCCGAGATGACAAACGAGCTTGTGTGCTTGTGTATGACTGTTGTGTTTTATAACACCCTGTGTACATATGTGTACTTAAATTTATGTATAATGTTCATATATTTTCTATTATCGACCGAATATTTAGAGAAATATTTTTCTCATAAACCACTCTGCTTTTCATTTTATTAAGTTATACAAATATTTCAACAAAATTTATCACTTAGTTATACGCACTTTATAGAACTACACGGTACTTTTAACGTTTCAGTTTAAAAATCGTAATAAACAATTTATATAAGTATGTATGTTATTTGAATTTAGTTTTTATGATGCATATATCACGTATGCATCATCCGCCATTTCGGGGATTAGACAGAGAGCCAAATATGATGTCACTTAGTATGAAACCTCACCACTGAACTCAACCAACACAAAACATACAACACGCAACACACGACACTCGACACTCGGCTCGCGTACAACGAGATGTTATCTACTGCGCCACAATGGCGTGTACTTCTATATTCGAACATATTCACATTTTTTCAGCTCTCCATATAACTATTACTATTCGCTGTATAAAAAACCTTAGTTATTTTATTTTAAAAACTTTATCCTCAATGTGGCTTCGTTAAAAAAATCCTTATATTTCTCTGTATATTTGATAAATATTTGGTTTTTGCACCTTTTACTTTGTTTGTACGAGTGTCTACATGGATTCACAACAATTTCACTTATAATTACTGTGTTTCATACTAAACTTGCATTTCGTAAGAATCAAAAACCAACGCTTCTCATATTTGGCCCAACCGATCTGATTAATAAGTCTATAATAAAAATGTAGATTTTATAATATTATTGTTTTCGTATCCATTAACAAGCACACACAAGGACTGCCTACAGTTATTAAATCTACAAAATGTTATCAAATACCGCACTTAAATATGCTGAATGTCATATTTTAACGAATAGTATTTCCATAGGAGGAGAGTGAAGAGTGATTTGTTTTTACTCATTCTCATTATAAATGAAAGAAATCTAAATCATTTAGCACGAAAAGGTTTATAAAAATAATGTATTGTAAAACGTATCAGCGCCCGCGGTTTGCTCTAGTAACGATCGGAACGTGTACTTTTCCTCGGCTTGTATGTACTTCCGTGTAGTGCGATATTACAATACCTTAGTTCAATTTGAATAGTGTATTTTGTATCCAATTAGATATTACTGGTATACCAAATAATGATTTCCTCAGAGCACTTGAGTAATAAGAGTGAGTGTTTTATACAGCGTTAACGTTTCGTCGTCAAGTTAGAGTCGTGTGCTCTGAATCCTTCTTTCTAAAGTTTCCCCTTAGAGTATAACAATTTAGTTGAAACAAGAAAAAGTTTCTTTTATCTTTTAGCGTAGTTAGGTGAACTTTCAATAACAACGTAATGCGCATATACATACATACATACATACATACATACAGATGACAGTAGAAATTAATTACTTTCATTTTCTACTATATTAGGACTTAAGTTTCGTTTACGAGGTTAAGTTCCACAAACTCGTGTGATCAATTGAACAGTGGAGAACGGAGTGTCTTAACACTATGTTCTCTGCGTACCATACAAAGTGAAAATAAAAAAAACACAGACTATACAATCTCAATAGATTTTAAATACAAATACAATTTAAGAGAATCATGTGACATACAATATTAGCATTAATGAATCGCCCATCAGTATTTCTATTATTGGTTCTACAAATATTCGATCATTCACAATACATTATTCTATTAATCGACTCTTACGAAATTTAAATTTTAATTAGTACGAATTATGATTAATTTAGGAAATTACTCGATATTAATATATATTATACAAGTAATTCTGTTATGTGTTTGTTATAGTTAATGGAAAGTATATAATATAGTAAAGCTAGTCGCGTTTCTCTCGTCGCTCTTTTTTGTTAAAAAAATGTACTCACCTAATTTTAGAACATATGACAGTGACAGTTGTAAATTAAAGATTTCCTATTGCTTTATTTCTAAGAGTCTTTACAATTTCTACCATAAACTTAAGTACATCACAAGGAGTACATGTCAGAAGTTCCGTAGTAATCGACATTGTAATCGGATAGACTACAAAGAGACTGCCGGATGGTTACCGCAATATAAGATATATACGAATGCATTCGTATAGTTTGTTTTGTTTGTTTGGGCACAGATTAATTTTCGTATTGGAATTTCGTTTACAAATAGTTTTAAGAATTTCGTACCGCAAAGGAAAATATGGAATACTTATAGGATTAGTTTATTGTCCCTCTGTCTTTCTAAATTACTTGGCACTATCTAGATTAAAACGATTATTAGAGTTTGTGAAAGGAGGCTCTTGTAAAAAACCTACAGAATACCCTATCTTAAGCTATTTGCTTTCTTTACCACCAACTCTTAGCAATCTTTGTTGGTTTCTTCTGTTTGTATAATTTATAATAATATAGTTAGCGCTTTTCATTCAAAATAATAATACATAATTTATTCTTTGTACGTAAAACATTAACACCGGTTCGCTAAAATTAGTGCCTCAGACCTTGGGCCGAATAAATTCCATCATAAGCCTCGTTGGAATTTTCTTCTCATGTCGAATATCCAGGTCGATGACCTCTACAAGCACAGTAAAAATTGGAATTTCTAAGTCATAGAGCCGTGAAATTGGCACAGAGCCCTCAGTACGCGAGTATCTGTAGCACTCTACTGGTACTTCTTTTTTTAAAGTGTATCGCTTAACTTAAGACAACCAAAGAGATTCTGAAGCAAACCAGTTCCTACAGCGATATGAATGCCGTTATTTCCTAAACATTTTTCATCATTCATTTAAGCTTCTTATAGAATTAAAATCAAACTTAATAATAAAGGTATAACAGTAAAGAGAAATTTGTCTAAAAACCTCTTTGCCGATATCTGTTTGAAATTAAAGTACTGAGTGTTGCGTTACGTAATTAAATGCTGAGTTTTGTTTTATTGTAGCGGAAAAAAATTACAGACCGGGGTCATTTATAGAGTGACGCTTCTCCACTACATCACAACAATCTCAATTATTACAACATAATAAAAAACAAATATTCGAATGTCGGATATTTTCATTGTTTTCTCTGTCCTAATTACTCTACGCTCGCAAGGTGCGAGAATCTCACCAAACTATGCCAGTGTGTTAGAGCAAAAATACAGTCTTTCAAATGTTTTGTACTAAAATATAATTGTATGTGTTTTCACATCGTAATAAGTATTTAAATAATATAACTTAAGTTATAAATTTATATTATACATTTTAAAAGTTCAAATTTTACTAACAAGTCACTCCACTTTCCACTTCGTAGTCATAAAAATGTAAGACATATAAAATTATCTTTACGTAGATGAAAAAGTTATATTCAAAACACACTATTTTTAAATGTCAGGATCGCGTGTCCCATTTTAAATGAATCCTGAAAAAATACATAACTGCAGATTTTTTGACGCAATGCCTCGAAAACGGCGGAAAGCGGGGACGAAGTAAGCAGGGACTAAGTAACGGAGTGTCTTAACACTAGGTTCGTATGGTTCCTGCAGTTCCCTCTGCCTACCCTGCCATGTGCGGGATAAGCGGGATAAAAGCGTGAAGCTAAAAAAAAAAGAAAAGAAAAAAAAAAAAAAAAAAAAAGATTTTTTGATTTCTATGGAATATACCATTATACTACTACTACCATTGTATTTAATAAAAAATGCAATATACTTAGATATTTGAAAGAGCAACTGCTGAGTTTCTTGCCAGCTGTTCTAAGCGGAACTTCCCAACTTGTGGCAACATAGTGGATACGACGTCTTGATTTGATCATTCAAAAGTACTTGTACAAGTTTATTTGAATAAAGAATGGTTTGACTTTGGATTTCAATACAATTCCTTCATTCTTCCTAGGGTATCGAACCCAAAGTGATCCCAGTACCAATAATGATGCCGTCATACCAACCATTTGTCTAAATAAGACAACCCCACTTTACTTAAAAAAAAAAAACAATCACAGAAATTCCATCATACCATTTCATCATCTTACATAAATACTCTCATATTATTACAAATACAATATTCAAGAAACATTAATTAATTGAATATGCTTTCTAGTAATATAATGAGTCCAATTAATTGGCGTAGTATATAATATTTCATAATCAATGCAGATTTTTGCTAACAAATCAGTTCTGTTTCCATTCAACGCTAATAAACACTATAATTTAGTTCAAACATAAAGGTATTTTTATAGAATTGAAACCAATTTAATGTAAAGTTTGAGAAGTTTCCGCTAACTCAAATAAACGTATGAGCTCAATAAACAGAAGGCCGGTCTTAAGCTCAGATGCAAGAAATTTTAAATTTCTTACGTACTTTGTTGAACTTTGTTAAATAGTTTCGTTTTTTTTTAATTTCTGTTATATATCAGGCAAAGACTGTTCCAGTTCCCGTCCAATTTTAAATAATTTCATATAGTCGTGCTAAACTTTGTCATATTAGAAGGCAGAAAGGAAAAACATCTTTTTTATATCAAAACGAAATAAAAGGTACATTTAATAACATACGTGTGAAGTAACAACATTAATGACTTCACGGCGTCATTTAGTACTATTTAATTATAACAGAAACTGATTTTATACTAAGACAACTATTTTTCTATACACGACATTCGGACATTCCATTATTGTTAAGTCAATTCATACTTTGTTTCCACCTTCCAAGACATTGCGAATAGAGTATCGGGATTCATTGCTCCGTTTTGTCATTGTTACCAGAGCGAAGAAAATTAAATCAACAAAAGAAAAAATAAACATCACAAATCATGAACATTTTGGACATCTATCTGTAACATATAATGAAATGATGACATCAGACTGTTAGTGTAACACAGTAGTACTATTAAAAAAACTGTCTCTTGCGACTGACGAACAGTTCTAGAGAAAATAAGCAAGCATTAAACAGTAATAGCGTAGTATGATTTTAATATATTTTAAATACTAATAATGTTTAAACAAAGTCTTCCATTATTAATAATGTTAGTGAATTTTGAATAATCACTTAAGTCATACGGCTGTAGTAATTCATTCACTTGTAGCAATTCAGTCTGGAGATATGTCTCGCCCAGCTTCAATTCAGGTTGCTGATTCTATGTAGAAGGAATTTGTGTTCTATCGCTTGCTGACTGACTTTATGACTTTCATATGATGAGAAACTCCAAGGCAAGTGTCTCGGTTTCTACAGAAACTAATTAAGAATAAAAATCATGGAACAAATCAGAGTTGCTGTTGATGAGATATATATAGAAAATGACAACTATAAACAAATATATGAGATATTTATATTCATATATAATGTTCGCTAGGAAATTGAAATAGGAATTTGTTAAGTCAATACAAATATTAATTCCACCAACAAGCAATCTAGAAATGCTTTGAGAAATGGTTTGAAAGCTAGCAAATGAAGATGTTATATCATGTGCTTAGATCCTCGTAGAGTATAATGAATGTATAATTTTATGACCATTCCACTCCTATCCAAATCAGTACAGTTAATTACTAGTTTATTGTGAAATTTAAATATTATTAGATTTAAATAGAATACAAAAATACATATATGCCAGTGGGTTAATATTATTAACTAAACACTTTTAAGGAGCGGTTAAGTCAGAAATCTATATTTTATAAGATAGACTTTATGAGACTGACAAAATGCGTGCGCAATTTTTCAAGCAAATTCAATTAGCTAACGTCTAGAATTTGCTTAACCAGTCTTTAAAACGGCATAAAAATTAAATACTAGGTCAAAACTCGCCTATCTAAGTGTGCACAGTTAAAACGCTATATAATAATTGTGATGATTAACAATATAATAAAGTTAACTGATAACACTCATCCCAGGACCAAATTAGTGTCAATATTAGAAGCGTTCTGAGCTATTAAAGTTGAAGAAATTTGTTCATCAAAATAGAATTTATATTATATGGCCATACAATATTCAAGAAATTTCATAATTTATGAGGATGGTCCGGCCATTGTGTGTGTGTGTATATATATATATATATATATATATATATATATATATATATATATATATATATATATATATATATATATATATATATATATATATATATATATATATATATATATATATATATATATATATATATATATATATATATATATATATATATATATATATATATATATATATATATATATATATATATATATATATATATATATATATATATATATATATATATATATATATATATATTGTGAAGTATAAACGTCGGCCAGACTCCTTTGACCACACTCACACCGTATAGTGCGTAAAGTCGAAATGTTCATTGTAAAATTAAAAATATTGTTGACGCTTCGTAAATTAAGTTAATAAACCACGTTTCGCATTTAAACCGTTGAAACTCAGTTAACAAGTTGTAATAGAGGAATATGAGAGTAATACTAAAATTGAATAAATCGTAACAATTTACCGTGTGTTAATTAATAACTTATTTATAGAATGTTTAAATAGAAAAATAGTATAACATTAGTAAGATAATAATATATTTGTATGTAAAGATTTAAACTCACTTTTTTTGTTTATCAACAGTCAACGGGACTGCATATATATATATATATATATATATATATATATATATATATATATATATATATATATATATATATATATATATATATATATATATATATATATATATATATATATATATATATATATATATATATATATATATATATATGACACTATTTACTAAAATATAGGGTATCAAGGCCACGGCGTTTATTTCCGCCGAATCTTAAAAAGTCTTATTACTTGGATTTTCCCTGCATACTTTATCATATCCGCTCAAAGTCTAAAAATAGATATTTATAGCAAAATAATTTAGATTGATACTAATATTAAAATTAAAAATTTCCTCTATAGCTGCTAAGTTTAACATAATTGCATTTAAAAAGTAACGTTGTAAATATTTTCCAACTGTTCAGCTGAATTTATAACACCAATTTTATTAAAACTGTTTATTAAATTATAAAATACATATATATGTAGTCCATATGTATATATAAGTATATATTATATGGTTGACAGCTTTAAGTCCATTTTGAACCCATTCATTAATTGAAGTGCATTTCAATCGCCAGACAACCTTTTATATTCAAATCGGATTTAAAAAACAATTGCAACAACTGTCTGCGCCTGTAAGAGGATTTTGTAGGATCGACCCAAACTATGTTTATATGCAAACTAATAGTTAATCCCGACTTCGTTTGCATAAATATAAATTTCGCACACGATGCATGAATAATATATACGTGAATAGAGTATGGAGGTCGTTATGTGTTATGTTTTTAGAGCTAGATTTACGGATCATTGGGTGGAAAGCGATGAACTAAGATAACACAAACGAGCGTTTGATTCATCTGATGGTAAGTCATCACCGATGTCATGATCTTGTGTATTATCAGAGGTGCTTGAGGTGCGTTGTCGATATTTTTAAAAGAATCCATTTTGCTTCTACACGGAAATACTGCCGTCGTTAATTTATTCCACAGTTGTGAAGTACGTGAAAAAAAGTTTTACAGAACCGCAATGTATTTGCGTCCTGGAGGTTACTTGAATTCGGCCCTTACTTTGGGACCAGGTTTCCTATTCCTAATGCAGGATAAGTCGTGAATCTCAAATGAAAGCAAAGATATAAAACGTTTTGCAATAATTGTCTGCTGTTAATTTACGTTATTTTACAAAAATTAATAAAAATTTGATTAATTTCTATTAATTCTAATTAAATTTAATAAGAAAATTAAATAACAACAAAATTTAATTAATTTCAACAATTTTGTAGTTGGGCTAAAGCTTGTAACTCCATAGTAGAATTCAATAATTTTAAGAGTTGACCTCTTAAGTACATTCAATAGATAATAATATAAGAAAGTATAAAAATTATTTTATTTATCTAGATTATTGTTTTATAAGAATGATAAAACAATACCAAGATAATAATTTGACAAAAGTGAATAAGACATACGTGAATTTAGAATAATAACTTAAAGTTAATATTGCAACAGACTATGAAGCTTTCGGTCGTCTTAGTAACTGTAACTAGGGCAATGCGTGTTATAAGTTTGAAGCTTTAAGCTATTTTCACATATCACATGGTAGATAGAGCGAATTTAATATAAAGATACTGTTTCTCAATTTTTGAATTATTGTGAGTTTAGTGGCGGAAGCCAACACCGAGCTTTACGAATTGCAACGGAGAACAGATAATAAATTAAACACATTATCTAATAGTTAATATCTTTTCAATTTCCACTGAAAATACTTTATTTATTTCTCTATTTTTTAAAAGAGAAGGGAATTTTTTCGTATTTACACATACAAAATGCATTAAAAATAACTTTATTTACTTGAAATTTAAATACACATATCAAATAAGCTTACACTAATAACATATTAAGAAGTCCAGTCCATGTACTTGTAACACCTCGTGTAGGAAATAGCGTATGCTTAAATGTTTCCGCTTTAGTTTGAAAGCCGCTCACTCTCATCTCGTTAAGATTATAACATTTAACGTAAACGTATAATGATTTTCATGTGCCTCGAGAGTAATTTGAGAAAAATGCGTACTATTTACTTGGTTGCTTGAAATTTTAATTTTCCTCATATAATTTTTTTTTATTTTTTTTTTAGCTTCACACTTTATCCCGCACTAGGCAGGGTAGGCAGAGGGAACTGCAGGGACCGTGGGAAACCTAGTGTTAAGACACTCCGTTGCTTAGCCCCTGTTTTCTCCGTCCCCGCTTTCCGCCGTTTTCGAGGCATTGCGTGTTGAGTGGCGGAACTCAACGCCGCGCTTTGCCTAGTTTGCCAGAGCGAAGAAAATGGAAATAGAAAAATCCATCTTCCTCGACTGGGAATCGAACTCAGTAACCGTCGCGTTACATCTATATATATTTTTATTTAATTCATTTATGATTCTAATGTTGTATTTTTTTGTTTAAGCATAACACATTCGAGTAGAATGATTTATTTCATTTTGTACTGCTTCACTCTGGTAACTGAGCAAGTACGGCGTTAAGTCCTACTACTCCAACCGTGATGCCTCGAAAGAAGGAATGCAGAAAACGGAGTCTCTTAACATTGGATTCTCTCTGTCTATCTCTCTCTGCCCATAATAGGGTATTATGGGTCTAATAAATCATGAATTATTTTACCAGTGCATATGTAATTTCCTTTAAAAATTATTAAAAAAAAAAACAATACACAAAGTTAAAAGACATCATTTTATGTTAATGCATGCCTTCACATTCAATTTAATATAAATCAAAAATAACTAAATAAAAAGTAACCCTAACATATAGTCTAATTTATAACCACAACCTCTTTCTTTTTTCCTGTGAAAGTTTCTTACAAATGATTTTAGCAGTTTTGGAAACTAGCCCATAAAAGAAAAGGACAGACAGGACAGACAGGATAACATTTTTGAATTTGTACACATTAATTCTCCTTCACAACATTGTTAATTGGTGGAAAGATATATACTCGTAAATATCTGAATACATTTCTGGACTAAATACTGATGCTGATTGAATAAATTTAATTAATGAAGAAAATATTCAAATAAATAAATGTAAATGCGACGATTCTCATTTTCTTCGCTCTGCTAACCAAAACAAAGCACGGCGCTGAGTTCCGTTCACTCAACACGCAATGTGTTGATGGAATTTAGAAAATAGAATATCTTGACATTAGGCTCTATCAGCCAATTACGGTATTATTGTCGTATACACTGCAGCACTAAAACTCTTTACATATATAATCGCTTCAAGATCACTGAAAGTGCAATCACATATAGCTTTTGCTTATTGCCCTAACGAAGTCAAGCAAAAGCCAAATATACCAACGTTACCGATCCTCCTTAATACGTCAATCCCGTTTATAACACTTTTAGTACACAAACGACGACATTTTTAGTATACCAAGCTCAGTGTATTGGAAAAGTTAACACGAATATATAAAAATGTACCATTCTTCTTTAAGTTAAATCGACATTTCATAAAAGGTTACACTTGAGTAGGAATTGAGAGGAAGATTTATTGGACGTGAGTTAAATAATATTTCTAATACATAGATACTTTTATTTATTCCGCGGATAATAAAGTGATGATATTTTGTATTAAAATTGTTTCTTATTTTTTGTATTGTATATTTTTAATACATGCCTATTAACTTCATCGTAGAACAGCGCAGGTGACTACTGCAGGATGTAAATTTCAAAAAGTGTGTTAACGGTCTCTCGAAATATTCAAAACGTACACGTACACACGAATGTATGTATGTGGATTCCTAATAAGAACGCACAAGAGCATATTTCAAGTATTTGAGTAATATTCCTAGTGGTTAGTTTCTAGCACATCGGGCGCTACTACTGTACAATTTAACTTGTAATTTTATTATTTACTTAATATATATATTAAGTAATATATATATATATATATATATATATATATATATATATATATATATATATATATATATATATATATATATATATATATATATATATATATATATATATATATATATATATATATATATATATATATATATATATATATATATATATATATATATATATATATATATATATATATATATATATATATATATATATATATATATATATATATATATATATATATATATATATATATATATATATATATATATATATATATATATATATATATATATATATATATATATATATATATATATATATATATATATATATATATATATATATATATATATATATATATATATATATATATATATATATATATATATATATATATATATATATATATATATATATATATATATATATATATATATATATATATATATATATATATATATATATATATATATATACATATATATATATATATATATATATATATATATATATATATATATATATATATATATATATATATATATATATATATATATATATATATATATATATATATATATATATATAATATATATATATATATATATATATATATATATATATATATATATATATATATATATATATATATATATATATATATATATATATATATATATATATATATATATATATATATATATATATATATATAATATATATATATATATATATATATATATATGAAATGTAGTTTTTTATAGATTTTTTTATCCAAAACATAATATGTATCTGAAAGGGACAATCACGTCGTCGAAGTATATTCACTAAATAAATAATATAAAAAATATATCTTATTTTAGACAAAAAATAAATAACAAGTAGTTTATTCTTCATTGCGTGCACTTTAAACAATATTTCTATAGGAACAATTTTTTCTATAGGAACAACAAGCAAATCTTATATTTGGAAAATCAATTTAGTCTAATTACATTTTAAGTTCACGATAACCACTAGAGCCAAAATATCAAAATAAGAACACTAGCCTAGATTTAAGACATTACATTTCCACTTTCTATCCAATTCAAGAGAGATTTATGAAAAGAAATAATTTAACTATAATAATTTTCCGTATAGTATAGTATACGAACCAACAACCATCACGCTATTATTTAGACGTTGTTCCACTGCTCCACTACCTCCCAAAGACTAAACCAAGCCATAAATATCCACTTTTAAACATAAAAACCTGAAGGAAGTGCTTTTCTTTTCGATTCTAACGTTACTAATCCACTTTGGCTCATAAACTAGTTTCACGAATGGATAGCCTCCGTGGTCAGTGTTATTTAAACGACGCAACTATGCCAAATAAAGTCTTCTATATATTATTGGTAAAATGGTATCTTTTTTTTCATTAAATGTCATAATACCATTCCATTCGAAATTTCTTTGGAATTGATAAAAATTGCAATCTTAACATCTTACTGCTATAGTATGTTGAATCAGAATATCCCAATTTGTTTCTTCAAGTCGTTACACTAGTTATATAATGTAAAAGCTTGTAAAATGAGCTTAACAATTACGAGCTTTTGCTTTATATTTAATTGACGTTATTTTGTTTTGACGTAATTTTACAGCAACTGGTGGCTTTAGTTGGAAGTTCGATTCCTAACAAGGGAATATATATATTTAGCAAATTGTTGTAATATAGAGGAGAAGCTACTTAGCATTCCATGGATTCAAAATGCAGGCACCGGGCCCAATGCGTTTTAGAAACCTGCTTTCCAACTCACCCAATATGACCCATGTATTTATTCAATTAAATTCGATACGCTAAATTAGTTGAAATACTATCAACAGAGTGTTAATAGATTCAATCCTTTCCGAACAACCGCACGAGTAAGCCTAATTAACAAACATTGAAAACGTTTCAATTTTGTATTTTAATAGTGTCCTGTCTGTATCCAGTAATAGATTAACTTCACTGTGACAGAATTAAATATGGCTTCGTCACCTACATATAGGTTATGTATGTTAAAAAATATAAAAGGTAATTTATAATATAATCATTAATATCTTAATGTAAAAAATATCTACATTAGCAATTTTATTTCAGCATACAAACACAACTGTAACTGACAAATAAATTTAAGTAGTAGCTTATATTTACCTATGTTTAAAACTAAGGTTATATACAATTTCTTAAGCGTGGTGCTTGGTTTGGTGATACACAATACCTGCTTGTCAACCCCACGACTTGTTGGTTACATTCCCAATCGGGAATGAATTTTCACTTACGACATACATAGTGTCACTACACTAGGTTTTTCTATTTCAACGATTCCAAAACATTTTTGTAGAATTCAAATGCAAATGCTATAAATAATAATTATTAAACTATAAGACTGATTAATAATTAATAACTGCAAAATTTCGTCTATACCCGTTCAGTATTTTTTACTTGAAACCGGAATTTGAAACACATATTTTTAAAGTATAATATCAGTTGTATGAGATTAAACCAACCAACTTATCTATATTAACCCCATCGTCACACTCGTGACATTACCCGCACATTCACAACGCACAGTCAGGCCTACATTCCAGCTGCGCTCCACACAGTGTACACGGAGTCGCCTCACGTACACCGAATTCATATTCCCTCCAATGAATGTAAGCAAGTTTCAGAACATCTGGTGCGCTATTCATGAAAAAATAAAGAAATCTAACTCGCATTTGTTCGTGGTCTCCCAAGATTTTTAATCAAACTTGTGTGATATATTGGATAGTGGGACAGTTTGGTGTAAATGTTGTTTTATTATTAGTGTTTTAGTTTTTTTAACTGAGTAACATAAATTTATACACTCTCTTTTTAGCGTTGTAAAATAGAACGATATGATACAATAAAGTAGGGTCACTTTATGGTGGGGGCGATGGCGGGAGTCACATAATGATGGCAAAAAGTGAGCTTTGGTACAGTCAGTTTGACATGTGATCTACACTTATCTTATTTTCAAGAAATTTACAGTTATATTTGGTGATTTTAATATTAATTTACTGGATAATCCCAAAACCAAACTAAAGTAAACTAAATTTAGGATTTTAATAAGTTCATATATCCTAAATAATTTATTTCTAAGTGTAGAGCCACTTGCATTGATAATATTATAACAAACTCGACTCAACAAAAATGAATAATGTTAAACCAAAATGACTATTTCCGCTCGTAAATTACGGAATGTATCGCATTAACATAATTTTATGAGATTCACTTTGGAGACACTTCAACAGTTTGGCAAGGAAAGGGAAACGCTTATAGACACATTAATATTCCTTCTCTATTGGCCACTTATTTTTGCCGTACATTTTGTTTTTGGAAAGAACAAAACAAACTTACTTAGAATCTTATTTTTTTCTTGATAAACGAAAACATGCGCCATAAATTATTATTACTTTGTTTAATGGCTTGTGTTATAGGTTTTTTTTGTTAAGTGGAGTTTAATTTCGGAATAGTAACTTAAGTGTAAATATATAAATATACAAATACTGTTACTGCAAAACAATGATTATGATGCACCTCTGCCTCGGCTAATAAATATAAGGATGTGTGATGATAAAAAAACGACAGCGAAGCTCATTTTCAATTCACATCTCAAGGGAAATAAGTTCGCACGATCTTAGGAATCTTCCTACGTCCAGCAAAGACTTTGAGTGTTCGAGTAACAATACTCGAGGGGACCAGCTACGCACTAAACGTTAGCAGCCGCTATCAGTATTATGATAGACAGATAACAGATATGAAATGTTCTTAAATCATTGTTATTGATTAAATATCCGCCAGTTAGATGTTTTGTTAGGTCTCAAAATGTATTTTCTTCACTTTTAACAAATGATTTAAATATAGAATAAAGATGCGTATATATAATAAGTTAACTGCGTTTCTCAGATCCGTGCCTCTTGTTCAAATGTGTGCCGGTCAATCGCTCGTTAAGTTACTTTCCGTACATTTTTATCTAGTTACTTATTAATTTGTTACAGTTTATAACTGTTGTCAGTATGTCAGTAAGGTTAGGTCATTTCAAAGGTCCCTATTCAAAATTCCCTAGTAATTTTCTCAAACTCCTAGTACAATAAAATGTTATATTTATATTTCTAAATATTTTTTAATCCATAGAATGTATACTCGTATAGCTGTGGAAAATTGTTTAATTAAAAACAAAGATGCGAACAGTAAATTACCATTTTGTTTACGAAACTCCGTTTTTTTATACAATAACTGTAATTGGGTATAAAAGGATTTATTTATTTACAATTTTTCATTTAGCTGATCAAATTAATTGTTGCCGAGAGAACAATATTATGTTTTGTTAAAATCCTATTTTCGTTTTAATTTATCTTTTTCTCCGTAAATTAGGGAAAAAACGCTACGTATAAAATATGATATTATTTAATTTTGTATTTCATCAAACCAGTTCGTATATTTGGTTCAATATGGTATTCAGCAGAAACTCGATTAACCGAACTAATTATTGTTGTAAGGCATTCGGATAGTCAAAAATCTGGATAATTTAAAGTACATATGAATAAAATTGGGTAATCAGATTTCGATCATAAATATGTAATAACACTAGGTATTCAGCCCATCCGGCCTGTTAATTGAGCGAGCGCGGAAGCGGTACAATAAAGACACTTTTTGAAGCGAAGCTCTTATATGTTCACTTCGCCGTTTTTTGTAGCCTGTCCCCTCCGAGGCCATTTGACAGAACTCGATGAAACTTTGCATGGAAATTAGGTCCAAGTGGTAGCTATATCGCATTTCATGAAATGATGTCCTTGAGGGATGAGGGGTGAAATTGTACCATAGAGTTATGCTGGGGAATTGAAACCTCTGTTTATGGCGCGCGCTAGCAAATTTCAATGGGTTTCTCAATAAATTAAGTTCACAATGTGTTTGGCCATAGAGAAATTGCACGCGCAAGCTAATCCAATGCATTTTCAATGAAAATCGAATTTTGTTGGTTTTTTCTCAATTATTCCTCAAGGACATGTCCGATCACAGTTTTTTATATATGTTGGCACTCCTCATGACCACAGTGATCGTTTAAAACAAATCCGATCAAAATCGGTTCAGTGGTCTAGGAGGAGTTAGCGAACAAAGAATGCATAGATCCCCACTAACAGAGAGCTTCTCTCGTCGCTGCGCTCCTCACTCGCTCAATAATTTTGTGCATTTATTAAAAACAACATATTAACAAATGATTATTAAGGAATTTACTTGGAGTTCGGATACTACCATGCTTGCACAAATACGATTTGTACTGGTACAATTAATTCAGTTGGCCTTTAGTTAGGATAATGGCAAATTCGTAAGTAGTAGTCTGAGGGCCGGATAATATAGTTTCTACTGTAGAAAGAACTTGTTTGATTTAACCCGTCCTTGGTGATAAATACGTCTGTAACACCAGGACATTAAAAAATATTTTTTTTTAATTCTACTCTTAGTGCATTCGACTTTGGAGTATATCCATTTTGTCAAAGGTGTGTAAGATCCATCTGTAAGATCCAGACAGGTTATCTTTTAATTATTGTAATAACACTGGTAATATAACTGTAGCGACAAGCTTATTTTAAATTTGAAGTAAAATAATATACTTTTGCTAAGAGACTACTATTACTATTACCGAAGAGAAAGACAAGCTCATAATTAAGTAACAGCTCTATTATCTGATCTCAAATGAACTTTTCCTTGCTAAAAATTACTTCTCAAGACACAAAAAGTTTTATATATTCTTCAAAACTATTTATTTTGTTTCATTTAACATGCTAATTTCATCTAAATCTACTGCTAAAAAGAGAATTTTATTGGGTAACAGTCTCAGATATTTGTTAAGAGACTACCTTAGTGGAAGTAATATTATTAGGCCTAAACAACTTTTTAATAGTGAAAATGAAAAAAGCTTATTCATAATATAAGCTTCATTCGGTATAGTGCCTTAAAGCTCGAGTGGTTGCTAATGAACCGATTGCATATGAAGCTCTTAATCGAAATAATTAATGTGACATTTAATTTGGTAAACCGTTTCTACGGGATTATTTTTTTCTTTTTTTTTATAGCTTCGCGCTTTATCCCGCACATGGCAGGATAGGCAGAGGGAACTGCAAGAACTATAGTAACCTAGTGTAAAGACACTCCGTTCTTAGCCCCTGCTTTCTACGTCCCCGCTTTCCGCCTTTTCTCGAGGCATTACGTGTTGAGTGGCGGAACTCAACGCCGCGCTTCGCCTAGTTTCCAGAACGAAGAAAATGAAAATAGAAAAATCCATCTTCTCCGAGTGGGAATCGAACCCACAAACTGTCACGTTTACAGGCAGACGCTTACGCCTGTGCGCCACAGCGGTCCTCCAGGATTATTATATTATAAAGGGATTATTTTAAAATATAAATATTGCCATACTTGGAGTATTATTGCAATGGGACAGTTAGTATTAGAATGTAAGGGCATGCTTAGTGGAACGAACTCATTACAGTATTCGGGAAATACGTGTATGTTCGTCTCTAACTAGCAGTAGCAAAGTGTTCATATAACAACATTTTTATATTGTTCTGTTCTATAATAAAAAAATAATTACAAAATAATAATTAATAAGTTACTATAAAATGCCACTACTACAAATGAATTTAATTTCATGCAATATACACCGTGCGGATAGTGGTGACGTAGAGGCGCAGCGTCTGCCTGTAAGCTTTATAGTTTGTGGGTTCGATTTCCAATCACAAAGGATGGATAAATTCATTTTCGTTTTCTTCTCTCCTCAACCAGGCAAACGTGTTGTTGAGTTCTGTCACACGCTATATTTATCATACTGAATTTGTTTTTTATGATTTGTTTCATAAAAATTATAAAAATACCTTGTATGGTACTAACTTTTGTAGACCTAAACAGCGCTTAAATTTGTATATGCTAGGCAGACTGGAACCGTGAAGGTTTTTAAATATCTCTCTCGGGATTGAACCCGTAGCTATTGTGCTGACCGTTAAATAGTTTTAGATTAAGCGATCGCAACAATTTATTAGTAGGACTAACAAATTAATGTCTCTTTGACGACTAAACGCTCTCTAGTGTAGAATTTGTACGTAAACATCCGGTTTGGCATTACCTAAATCGCCTAAAGTTAGTAAAATTTTTGGAATAAATGGTTATTTAATGTTTTTTTTTTAAATATTTGTACTTAGGCTACTGTTTTTCAATCAACCAAAAATTAGGTTTTAATATCAGTTTAATTTATCTTCTGTTAACATTACGTACGCTACAAATATGTCAGCGTTTAATAAACTAACATATGTTAATATAGACATACATACTGCGTTAAACGCTGTTAAATATGTGTGTAAGCGTTGTGTATGTCAAATATATATTTAAAAAAAAGCTTCAAGCTTTCTGTCATATATAGTAACCCAGTGTTGAACCATTTCAAAGTTAACTTTGATCTATTTTTGAGAAATTACAGGTTGAAAAGCGCAACTCAACGCTGTGCCTTATTTAAACATATCTAAATGAATATATTACAGTTGAATACAAGAAGTGCCTTTAAATACAGAAAGATAGTGTCTGTAATTTTCACTCAATAGAGATTTTCAAGCGATAGATGCGAAAGTGATATGCAAGGATAGCGGCGCTTAACGCTCACACTCTCTACCCGACTTGGGATAAATAACGAACTTAAGAGAGAAGGAAGCCGAGAGAATTTAATAACCTAAAAAAAAATAAAATTGAATTTTTTCAGTTCATATTTAAAATATAACTTCTGTATAGTAAAATATATCTATTTAAGAAAAGCCATATTGAATTGCTAGCTTAGTGTACTAAATATAAATCCCCTTCAATTTGCATTAATTGGAAATATTTGTATCTCTCATTCAATTAACAGCTGAAGATTAATGTTGTCGGAGAATATGTAGAGCAGCGCTCAACAGTATTACAAATTATTTATTAAGTACAAAAAATAACATTTTAATTTTACCTGTTGGTATATAGTATATTAAATTAAAAGCAATTTAGGTTATTTTAACAAATTATTAAAATAATAGGTTTTAATTAATATTAATGGAGAATAACTGTTCTTTGAAAATATTTGAATTTTCTTTTTTAGACGTAATAAATACATATATATTCAATATTTTTTTTTATATATTGAATTTGCTGATATGCCTTTGTACTAAGACGACGCATTAGACAGATACTACAACCATAAAGTGTAATTTACAATACACTACCATGCCAGAAGTCTATGGCACAGACAGTGGCCAACACTGAGGAGGGACTTAGCAACTAATCTTAGTACGGAAATCCGTTTTGCTATTCACAATGATGTACTCTAGACAGGCTATCTTAACTTGAAACTGCTCTACACCCAAAATTATAACTTTTTAATTCAATACGTAAAGTTATTATATATTTTATACATTTCTTGCATTTTCTTTTAATTAATAAGTACTATTTTTTCTCACATATAGAATATCATCTTTACGCTGTATACACAGCAGGGTAGGCAAAGGGAACAGCAGGAACCGTAGGAAATGGTGTGAAGACACTTGGTACCCATCTTGGTCACACACCGTTCCTTTTCTGCCTTTTGATGTATTGCGTGTTGAATGCCGGAACTCAATGCCGTGCTTGTATGCTAGTTGCTAGAGAGTGAAGAAATTGAACATAAAGTATGTACTCTTCCCAAGTGGGAATCGAACCCATAAACCATCACGTTTATAGGCGTGTAGAGACAGGCACCAGTTTCCGTATTTCGTTTCCTTATATAATTTATGTAGAGCAAATTTTAACACTGTTATTATATAGTATTAAGTACTTAACTAGTAAATAAATCATATTAATTTTCAAAATTAAAGTAAAAAAATTTCATACATTATTGTAGGTTTAAATTTCACTCGTAGCAAATAAATGTAAAATACATGAAATTGACTGACTGACCTGACTCCTAATTCGTTTAAGTAGTTCGCTTGCCCTAAAAATATATACATATGATTCCATATAACTAACTGATATAATATATTTATCTAATAGTAAATGTATAGTACATATTTAAGTGATCATTGGAGCCACTTGACTTTTAACTAAATTTAATAAACTCTATACAATTTTTAGTTCCCGAGAAATTTATTGCCACACAAACAAACATCAAGTTTAATATAATCAGCGAATTCTTTCGAAAAAATAATCTTATTCAATAAATAACCACACAAATAGATTAAAAAGGCACGTCTCTACCATTCAGAAAGTAATATAATAGGTGAAAATAAATGTGTAATCCTAAAGTAACGTACACCAGATCGATTGATAACTCAAAAGTTCATTCCGCGAGGAATGTTAATTATCCAACCATTTGTTACTTTGACTTGAATGGAGGCGATATTGAAAAATGAAATCGTTCCCTATATCTCTGTATAAAATATAATAATGTTTGGATGGATTGGATTCGGCGCAACAAAAGGTCGGTTAAAGAAAAATATTTTAAAAGGTTTAAATAACATTTAAAATAGTCATTATTAGTATTTTTTGGTTAACAGTCATTCGACTGCTGATTTTTTTAATACTGTTTTTATTTTGAAAAATACTTAACCATGTAATTGGCTATTCATTTTAATAATATATATATTAATTTATTGCACTATTAAACATATGTGACGTGAGTGAATAATTATATATTTGAATAATACAGATGCAGTACTTTAACTTTAAACTACTTTCCTCGATCTCGTAAGTGTAGGGAGTATGTTCAAGAGCAAAAAGAAGGTGGGAAAATTTTGATGGTAGAGATTTTTATACCTATTGATTGTAACGACTTTTGGTTACAAAATACCTAATGAGATCAATTATATTACTATGCTATATATATATTATACATTATGTTATTTTTAATATAGAAATATTTGAGTATTACACGAACAAACTCTATAATGGCATGGCAACGACACAAAATAGGCGCAGGTAAAGATTATAAATTGCTATTAAAATGTTGTAATATTCAACGCTCGTATGCAAATCAGGTCATACGTTGAGCGTGATTGATGGATAACGTCGATCAGCCACGACTGAGTAGTTGCGACGATCAATGCGTCATTTGTTAGATTGGAGACTGCCTTAACTAAGTATAGGATAATGTAATGAACTTCTTGTCATTTAATAGCTTTATATAACTTAAGAATGGTCGAATCTGAAGATGTGCTCTTGATATGCTGTGTAGTCTGTTAATGAAAATTTGTAGGTTTTTATGATCATATTAAAATGCCTTGCAGTATTAAGATATGATATAGTATAAAATTCCACAATTTATTGTCAAATAATTTTGTTCTTACTTTATGTTTCTATTGTACGTCAATTAAACATCGATTCGCTAAAGATAGTAACTCAAACCTGAGACGAACGAAATGAAAGTGAGCAGAAATATTTTTTTAATTACAGATTTACAGGAATTTATTAGTGACAAGAGACAATGGTGCCTTTGAAGAAGACTACAGCGAACATTACACGTTAATTCAAACCAGAACATATATATATATATATATATATATATATATATATATATATATATATATATATATATATATATATATATATATATATATATATATATATATATATATATATATATATATATATATATATATATATATATATATATATATATATATATATATATATATATATATATATATATATATATATATATATATATATACACATACTTGCTGTTTGTAGTTTATAAATTTTCGTGTGGTCAAACAAACCGCTTCGTTGTCAGTATAAGCTTGCGGTCAGATTTTCAATGAGCTTTTAAGTCGAAATCTGGTTCCAAGCTTAGTTTTAAGCTTTGGCAAATATTTTATTACTTATATGTATTATGCTTTGATAAGTCGTCGCAAGTAAGTACGGACACAAATGATTGTGTATCGTTTTAAAAATATTCTTGAAACAAAACAATTGGTAAATAATTGTTAATTTTCTCCCAATTTTTGAGAAATTGTGTGTCAAATGGCGTAAATTAACGCAGTGCTTTGTGTTAAAGAGAAGGCAATAATTATATTTGAGATGTAGTCGATACCATTCATAGAGAACTTAGTGTTAAGACACTCTGCCTCTCGATTTCCCTAGTGCTCTATTCGATATTAAACTTTTTTGTGGTCTTAAATAAAGATGAATAGATAAGAAGAGTGCAACTAATTCAACAAATGCCTTATCGTCTTTTGTACTTTTTTATCAATTTCCTTGTCCGTGCATGATCTTAATAATATAAGATGACCTAGATACATATAATTTTCTACGTACGTCTTCCAAGGGTGTTGATTGAATAGTAATAGGCTTAGATGAATTTGTCAAAATCTTTGTCTTCTCTGAGAGATATATATTTACTGTCTTTTGTGAGATATATATTTTACATTAATTTTGATTTCAGTTTCTTCACAGTTTACAATTTATTTATCCAGATATATTTATATTTTTCATCAATATTTTCATTTATTTTTCCCGTTATTCTGGTTTCTAACATTTTTAATTGTTCTTCTGAATCTTTACTGACATACTCTTTACTGATATTAGCGCCCTCTTCCTCAAACTAATCTTTACCTTAAACTATTCGTCTAGCTAAAACAAAACAAAATATTCATGAATCGGTTAAATTAATTACAATTAATTCCATATGAACAGCGTATATTTTAGAAGGAATTTCTCGTACGTCGTATGTATAACAGGCTAATGACGCTTGACTTGCATACAATATGATGTATGTACACTCAGTGTAACTTATAATGTCTGATACAAAATATACTATGGAAGTAAAATTGCAAAACCCTTCGGTCTCTATATCTCGGCATTAAATTGAATCGTATAGTAAAAAAAAATGTATCACTTACTACGTTTTCAGTTTTCCAATACATTTGTCCTGTTATCCTCAACATTATATCGAACGCTAGAATAAACTCGATTGCCTCTGATTATATATAGAATGTTTTGACATCGTCCTAACAGAATTGGATAGTGTATAACGTTATTATATACATATATGTTATTATATACATATATGTTATTATATATAAATATATAAGAAAAAGAAATTAAATCATTCTTTCATACTAACTGTGTTAGCAAAAAGTAAAAAATAATATAACAAACTTCAAAGCAACAAAATTTTGGTTCTTCCGATGAAAATTTTATATAAATTCATATAAATATATATACGTACATAATATATACTTATATTTGTTCTTGTAACTTTTTTCTCGGATAATAAGGAGCTTTAAAATCTTCTCAACTGATATTAGGATAATGTTATTCAAGAATCTTCTGAATTTAATGAAACAACAGGCGTTCAAGTCATCGAAAAAGTTTAATTTAATGTCCGAAGAGTTCTTAGAAAGGAGGAAATTGTAATGTATTGTTTAAAAAGTAAAAGGTAAAAAGAACTTAAGGCTAAAAGCTATTTATTTATTTTAAAAATATCTACCGTTATAGTATTGAAGCATGAAGAGACTATACTAATATATATAAGTGGGTAAGAAAAATAAATATTAACGGTTAATAAATCACAAAATAGTACAAATTGAAAGCTATAAATTTAAACAATATACAGCACAGTTTTATTAAAACTAAAAAAAGTAATTCCACAAAATGTATTCCCATGTACATTACACCCTCTGCCACTAGACTTAAACACCGGGCAATGTTCAGACTCACTCACTCACTCTGTGGAAGAAAATGTCCTCTTAATCTATTTAAATCTGCAAATTGTTTTGCAACACGTAGTAGTATAAAATAGTACGTTCTTTGTTCGTCTTGTTGGTGAGATTAAATTGCATATAGTTGCGTTAAAATAATAAACACTTATGAATTACCCACGACAAGTTTGTCACAATAGTGATGCTTAATTTACTTTTAGGGCTTTCTAAAGTCAAAATTAAGTCGCGATACTGTTATAGTAAATAATTCTTAAGAATTCTAATAAATGTAAACTGTATAATAAAACACACTACTGTATTAAAGACGTTTAAGATAACAAGGCTGCCTGACAGTATGTAATATGACTTGTTCAAGAAGTTGACCTCAATTATAATAGATATATAAGTTACATTTTTGTATAAATTTCTTGTGTATTCTCCGCCTTGTAACACTTACACTTGAAGTCACGATATTTTTTTAATTAAATTATTTGACGTTTCAAAAAAATAACGATTGACTTATTTTACTTTGTTGCCTAGACGGACGACGGATCATTTTTCTTAGGATCACGTGATTATGTTTAACTAAAATTAATATTTAAGAGGACCGTCGTGGCGCAGAGGCGCAACGTCTGCCTGTAACGCGACGGTTACTGGGTTCGATCCCCAGTCGAAGAAGATGGATTTTTCTATTTCCATTTTCTTCGCTCTGGCAAACTAGGCAAAGCGCGGCGTTGAGTTCCGCCACTCAACACGCAATGCCTCGAAAACGTCGGAAAGCGGGGATGGAGAAAGCAGGGCCTAAGCAACGGAGTGTCTTAACACTAGGTTCCCACGGTCCCTGCAGTTCCCTCTGCCTACTCTGCCTTGTGCGGGATAAAGCGTGAAGCTAAAAAAAAATAAAAAATTCCCTGTTAGAGGACCATCGTGGCGCAAAGGCTTAGACTCTGCCTGTAGACACGACGATTTGTCGCGACATATAATGAAAATACGAACAAAACCAAAAAATAATATAATGTATATTAATCTAGTAGTATAAATTGAATAACAAAACATACAAGTTAATATATAAATAAAACTCTGCAACTGAAACACAATAAATGCGTCTGGTCTATTTTCTAGCCCCATTGTACTTCCTATAGAATCCCTCTAGATGCCAACTAAGGGATATTTCAAGCGCCAAAAGGATTTCCACTGTAAATGTACTTAGGTGGACTCAAAGGAAACAAAAAATACAATTCTATAGTAATATGAGAAGAAACTGCTTAGCATTCCATGGATTCACCGTGCGGGTGCCGGGCCCATCGCGTTGTAGGAAGAGGAGCTCCGATCAGCGCTTGGGACTTGCGACCCAAGTGTAGGTTTAAAGGGGCCCCTTTAAAATGCATTAACGCTCACCTTCACTGTCCGAGCTCCTCCCACTACCTAACCAAATTCGAAAAGATTCTGCTAATGCCGCCTTTGAAGTACGTTCTAGAAATGTATTAGTAATAGTTCTAGACAGGCCGAGATCTTTTAGCAAGCTAAAGAGAGATTTCGCTGTTATACCTCTCGCTCCTACTTCTACCGCGTATGAATTTACTCTAAACCTATTCCTGGTCAGTTCGTTAGTAAGCTCGAAATATTTATTAAGTTTGAAGCTATGACTTTTAGGTATATTAGTCTCCCACGGAACTGTAAGTTCTACCAGTACTACGCGTTTTAGGTTTCGAGAATAAAGAAAAATATCAGGTCTGGATGACGAAACACCAATGTCCTCAGGGATTTTAATGTTCTTATTTTCCATGAATATACTGATATACTTTTATAGAGCCTTACTTACGTGAATACTTAATACCTGGTACTGTATGTATACTTACAAAATAAAGTAAACTTTGATGCATTGAAAATATTTGAGTGATGAATTCTATTAATACTAGGGTCTTCATCATCATCATATCATCTTGGAGACGTCCACTGCTGGACACAGGCCTCCTACATTAAACATCATAAATACCGACAGACTCCAGCGCCTTCGCCAGGTGGTTGGTTCTCGTCGTGAGAGACCTGTCTACGCTACGTCGGCTTATATTACGCGTAGAGATATGTACCAAAAAGGCAAAGTAAACTTATATCTAGTAGTAATTCCTCCGTTTTTCATCTAAATTTGATACGTAGATTGTAGTTTGTCGATACGAGCCTCTGAATAAAATATTACAGCAAAATATTAAATTTTGCTAACATATATTTAAATATTCAAAGTTTTTTATTTTCTATTACAAAAAATAATAAAGACGATGATACATTCTATAGTAATTGACTGGGAGCTTCATTCGATTTTTGTAAGTTTAATTGAACTTTATTTGAAGAACTTATATACTGGAAAAACTAAGTTCTACTTGTATCAACAACGCATCAATAACAAATATCAAAACAACAGAGGATGTACTGACTTACATCCTTTGTACTGACATATTGTATTGAATTGTGTGACTAATTTTTATAATACGATTATTATGATTCAAGACAATTTTATCCGTGAAGATTTAATTAACGGAGTGTCTTAACACTAGGTTCCCATGGTCCCTGCAGTTCCCTCTGCCTACCCTGCCATGTGCTGGATAAAGTGTGAAGTTAAAAAAAAAGTTTATTAACGTTTCTTTTTGTATTGTAAAAGCAAAAAAATAACGATTCTTTGCATATAAAATAAAACAAGTTGAAAACACTCCGTTCCCCAATCTCTGCCTATGATGGGGCATTGCATGTTGACGCGGAACTCAACATCGCACTTTGTCTTGTCGCCCTCATGGGAATCGAATCCACAATTGCTTATAGTACGATGCTGTGCCACAGCGCCACGGGGCTACTTATTATAAAAAGTAATATGGAGTAAAAAATATTTCTTACTAAATAAATAACACATTTCTGAAGAGATTATTACTACCAGACGTGGGTACTTCTAGTCAAGATCTAAGCCATATGTGTTTCTTTATATACGTCATACAATTTTATTGAGACCATCTCAAGAGTTTGGACGGACAACAACAAACTTAGCGAATACTGGATTGTGACGTAGTCTTTTTAGCACAAAACAAAGTAGGCAGTATTAACCTAGTGTTAAAATAAAGCATTCCCTAAGCAACTATTTTTTTAAGCTTCACGCTTTATCCCGCATATTGCTGAGTAGGCAGAGAAAACTGCAGGAACTATATGAACCTAGTTTTAAGACAATCCGTTGCTTAGTCCCTGCTCTTATCGTCTCCGCTTTCCACCTTTTTCGAGACATTGCGTGCAAAATCATCTTCCCCGAGTGGGAATCGAACCCACAAACCGTTGCGTTTACAGGCAGACGCTTACGTCTACGGGCCACGACGGTCCTCAATCTATTTTTAGACATTGATTATATTTATGATTACAATTGTATGCAGTGAACGAGCAATATTTAATAATAAAACACTTTGTCATACACTTTTGGTTCATTAAGAAGCCATTGCGAGAACAGCGAGAGATTGGGTAAACGGAACTTAATAACTCATTGTGGTTAACCAAACTGAGTAACATATATTTGGCCAAGAATGGAATAAATCTCTCTTTTCTCTCACTTATTGCAATATCACGGACTAATTGTTACTAAGTTGTGCCTTTTTTGTATTATTTTTCATTTTAATTGTTATTTTAGGATTTTAGAAATTATTTTGTCTAAATTGGTTAGGTTATGCTTAATTAAATATATTTTATTAAATACATTAATCACACAAAACATATTACTATGTGTATATACACATGTTATGTGTAATACAAGCTTAGTGCTCACAGTTACCTCACGGCCGCGGATTATCTGAGAGGATTTTGGTGCCTTAGATGGTATTAGTAGGATGAAGCATTAAAAGCAAATCCTTTCTGCCTTGGAATAAAACTAAGTTGTTCAATTATTATGGGTAGAGAGGGTAATATAACTTCAAGCTTTACTCCATATACTCGTATAACAGATTTTTAAGAGTTTGTTACATTGAGTTCCCCATAACGTATCATTAAAAAATGAGACTCTGCCTGTTGATTTGCAAAAAAATTAATTTAGTCACTGTACCATGGTCACCTCAGTATTTATATTTAAAATTCATTATGGTTTATTTAGTTGGAATCGTAACACAATATATTATTCATTAATTAATTCCATCGCCATTTTGTCAAACGCGTATTCTGTAAATAATTTTTAAATGGCACAAGTGGAACTTTCATTTGTTAATAATATCATAAATTTATATGTAAATATACTGCAGATGCCTGCAGTTTTTTTTCTCTCTCCTTTTACTTAAAATATTTTATTAATTTTATATAGTATCTTTTTAGTATACATATATTATATGTCCATTATTAAATACATATTAATTATCTCGAGCGATACGTTATTAATGCTTAGTAGAGATTAGCAGCGCCAATAACTTGTCGTCTTTACTATCGATCAATCTTAAACTAAGTTAGACCCAAATGGAAATTAAATTAGTTTAAGTAGAATAAGTTAGTGATAGTGATTGGAGTATTATTATAAGTTCAAACTGTGGGGTTGGTGTTACAATTTATTTCTTTCTTATTCCTGTACATACAGGAAGCAAATTTTCCAACAATTAATGCACAAATTTTCAATTATGAGTCCTGCTTCGTAAAATTTCTTGGAATTTTAAATATTTTTGTCATATTTGTTCTTCAGAAATATCCTAAACATTATTGTGGTAAATACTAAACTAAATAAAGAAAATAAGTGTATCATCCATTAAAAATTGATATAAATATATGTAATAAAAGTTTAGTTCCAAATATCCTAAATATTAAATATATATGCATGTATCTATATATAATCTATTTTGAGTCATCACTAAAGCAAGTATTACGTTGGTAAAACTTATAACATAACCATAACATCATAAAGTTCCACCTAAGGAATTGATGTAGTACGAACAAGAAGGAAGTGTGTAAGCGCAGAAAACACAAAGACTAGAACTACTCTCCCTCCTCCCCACCACCTATCATTTATGAAATATAGACAGATATCATCAAGGTCTTTAATCAAGTGACAATTTGACGACATTTTTATAAAATTTCGCTTAAACTTGTCCTTTTGTCGATTTTACAATATTTTTCAGCGCTCGCCACTAACGAGCAACGCGTCGGAACCACCTGTCTAATTACATCTCGACCGCTTTTTATTTCCTGGTGTTAAATTTTATTTTGTTATTTCTGATACAACAACTATTGTGGATATTGTGTTGTGCTTTCATTTAAATGTTTGTTTTTTTATTTATCAAGATCCAAGCCATATGTGTGCGCGACTATAGAGATCAGAGTCTTTGTAGTGACTCCCGCTTGGGGAAGATGAATTTTTTTCGTTTCCATTTTCTTCGCTCTGGCAACTAGCTTTATTTCGTCCTGTGGGACGTATTTAAATAAAAACTACGAGCCAATTTCTTCGGTTATGGATAAAGTTTCAGATAGTAAACTAATAGTTATATATATATATATATATATATATATATATATATATATATATATATATATATATATATATATATATATATATATATATATATATATATATATATATATATATATTATCTACCAGATAAAAGTCGATCATTTAAACAGGTTATCTGCTAAATAGTACTGCTCTGTAAAGTGAAACCCAAATTTGTTGTTAATCTGCCAGAATGGTTAAGTCTGGCACAAGTAGTTAAATTTGTTGATAAGTTTCAGTAAAATTTTTATGCCGTTCACTTAAGCTAGTTGCATCCAATATCATGAACCTATCGCGTGTCCATCAGATTAAGCTGTGATTACGAAATTTATATAACATCCCTGTATATCAACTTGTTTACTGTTTAAGATAAAATTCTGCGAAACACTAACACACACGTATACTTTTTTCGCGGGTAGATGCAAAAGTAACAACACCTGTTTGTAGAGCTCTAAAATCTTATTTATATTTAAATCAATTTTAAATTGTTTTTGTAAGTGATATATATCCTTTTAAAATATCCAGCACTATATAAGAGTATTCACAACCTACTGAATTTCTTAATCGTTCGTGAATCTATGAGTGCTGTTCAGTTATAATGGAGTCTATCAAGCACACAATCGCTGAATTGACAATGCAGTTTAATTCTCAAATGACGGAATCCCAAAAGCAGTTGAACCACTTGAAGCTTTGAAGAAGACACACGGCAAGTCCAACGGCAAACATAACTGTGCTGTTCAATATGTTTCTTTCCTTTGTGTTGGCGGGTCGATTTAGCCTTGAGGGTCTTCAACAACAGCGGCCTTAGCCAAAACGCAATTTAACAGTCGCAGTTCGCGATATACAATATGTACGGAATAAAAAACAAAAATAAAACGTCAACATAATGATCGAATTTAAATAGATATCTAATCGTCTCTACAGTGTCAATTGATAAATGATAGCCATGTTGCTCATTTTGGCAATCAGCAAATATGGCTAATAGTCAACGCTCGCCTATTGAAGTGTGAAACCCTGCAGAAAACGCTAAAAAATTATGAAAATAATATTTTTCTCCCTAACAATTTCTAATTTATAAGTAAATTATGATTATTGTATAATAATTACTTAACAAATTTACGATTATATTACACAATTTTATTATTTTCGACATTAATATTTTTAAATGTATCAGTTAAAATATACAATAGTTTTAATTATTTTACTTTACTGTTATCTACGTCTTTTAACAAACACTTAAATTTATATTTTCTATTTCTATTAATATTTGTTTCTGTAAGTGTATTTATTTAATCTGTTTTAATCATATTAGTAAACATTAAATCTTTATCCCTGCAACATTGATATATGTGACGTTAAGTCTTGACTTGACGTTTTAAAAAACGCAAATCACAAACTATATCATTGATATTTTCTATTGATACTGTAGATCAAGAATATGATGTTGACATGTGTCGTTGGCTACCAAGGTAGCGATATCTGTGATTTTAATCGCTGAAGCGCTTGTGACAGGACTTATGGAATAGAAACGGAGCGTTTGGTTTTTGGTTAAGGCCCCAGGTTCAGCTAGTTTCAAAACAGTGCGATAATTTTGAAATGTGTACTAGAAAGATAATTCTGTTAGTCCATGGCGTTGCGGAGGATAAAAAAGAGGACATTGTCCCTCATGTAATCCAAGTTTTATCTGAGCGTTTGAAAATTCCTGAACTCTGTGCTGATGACGTCTCTAGATGCCGACGTCTTAGTAAGGTCTCGTCAAGAAAACCAAGACCCACCCTGCTAAAATTTAGAGATCCATCCTTGACGAAAAAATCTGGTTTGCCAAAACCTTACTCAAGAACACCGGTGTCACTGTTTCCGAATTTTTAACAAAAACTAGGCATGATACTTTAATGGCTGCACGACGATTCGGAATCTCCAAGTGCTGGACAAAGGACGGAACTATTGTCATCGTTGGTTCAGATGGCAAACGTCATAGCGTAGTTCTACGGACTGAGCTTGATAAGATACCATTTAATCATTTAGAAATTTAAGGACAAGGAAATCCAGCTCCAGCTGCGGCCAAGGTAGCCGTGACAGAGAAACAAGACGTCCGTATAAGAAATATCACAAAAAAGTAACTCTTCTGTTCTGGCATTCCAAATTTGATATAGTTTTGTTTATTGCTGTCTGCACGCATTTTTTTATTTTTATTTATTTATAACAACTATGTTTTATATTGTTGTATATATTTTGTGTACCTTCACTCAATATTACTTTTTTACTCACAATATCTTGTTATTGTACAATGTTTACAAACAAAAGTTTTAATGACAACTAACAGTGTTGTCACCATAGAATTTATGGCGATTATTTATCACTAAATACGTTTCGTTGCACGCTTGTTATTTAATTTTTATCTTTTCTTTCTCGTATTTTTAATATAAATACAGCAAATTGGTGGATTATCATTAAAAGAACTGTAGACATTTATTTATTTATTTTAACACATAACTATATATGTTTAAATTTGTAATTAATTTCTTAACGTATTTAAATATTATATAAATTGAATTATAATTGAATTACATTCTTATTTTGTTATATTTACTTATATATATATATATATATATATATATATATATATATATATATATATATATATATATATATATATATATATATATATATATATATATATATATATATATATATATATATATATATATATATATATATATATATATATATTATATATATATATATATATATATATATATATATATATATATATATATATATATATATATATATATATATATATATATATATATATATATATATATATATATATATATATATATAATTTAGTTTTTATGACGCATGTGCATCTTCTGCCATTTCAAGCATTAAACAGAAAGCCAAATATTATGTCACTTAGTATGAAACTCTTTGTTTGGACGCAACACAACGTCACTACTAAACTCGACCAACACACAACACACTACACTCGACACACATACAACGGTTTTCGAACATATTCACATATTTTTCACCTCTCCATGTAACTATTACTGTACTGTACTATACTGTATAAAAACCTTAGTTATTTTAGTTTAAAAACTTTATCCTGAATACGACTTCGTTAAATAATCCTTGCATTTCTCTGTATGTTTCATAAATATTCTGGTTTTGTATAATTGCATTTTGTATGTACGAGTGTCTACTTGCAATTAATTGGCAAAAGAACTCACGAATAATGAACATAGCATATTTTTATTGAGAAGGTCCAGACTAGTTTCTATTACTATTTTTAAATATACGTTCACACACCAGTGGGTGTGCTTAAGCTCAGAAACTATTTAAATGTCGAGTAAATTAAATCATAGCTGTAAGATTGATTGCATATGAAAAAAAATTGTAACTAGTTTTTGCCCAATAAATTAGGAAGTCAGAACAACTAATAAGGAATAAACTTTAACTAAGTCGTAGGCCTAAAAAAGTACATGACATTTAGATGTCAACATAGATATCTAATGCAGCGTACTTTAGCTGCAACAGTTTCTACAGGTTCAGTCGTTTTCCCTACATCTTTATACCGTCGACGTTCATTAGTGCTGTGGTGTTTGGAACTGTTGAATTTGTTGAAGTTTCGTACTAAATTTGCATCTCATCGACATCAAACCCACAATTTGATCCACTCGCTCTAATCAATTACCTTATAAGTCATTATTTTTTGATAAAGCTTTAAGCAATGTTAATAACTTAATGGTAACGTAAAAGAATTCAATACATCAATACTTCCTTCTATTTATTTCTTTTTTATCTTTCTAGTTTTGGTTTTAATTTTCATTTACTATTCCATTAACATGATGGACAAAGGCCCATTACGATATTATGATTTTATTATATCTATAGATAAAGTTATGTCACATCATCGCTTTAAGTCGTTTCATATTTCATTTTATAACCGGTCAAATTACCCTCTAGAGGATCATCGCAGTTGTATTTTTAACAATACGTTTATAAAATAAATATAATACGCGGGTAAAAACAAATTAGCAACTTCTAAACAGTGATCTGTTTTTAAATTTATTAAACCTTCGTAGAGTTTGTTTGAGAACTTCACAATAACCTCGTATAAACATTAACATTGTGACATCCTGTAAATAGTTCCAAACAATACTTAATGGTATTGTAAAAGAAGTGTAAAAGAATTCCATGACAAAAATATATTTAAAGTGGCCACTAACTCAAGGTAGATGCTCCATAAAAACGACATGAAAACGAGGACCGTAAAAACCAAAAAGGTATGAAGCGAGATTGTTTAACTCTGAGCTTTCCTCGATTAAATCGCCTTGCGTAATACAAAATACAAGTTTTATTTCAGGAATAAATCTTACCTATTTTTGTTATATTTTCATATCGAAGATGTCTGAATTACGTTTTTGATAATGTTTCCAAATAAATCATTATTACAACGTATAGAAGTTACCATATAAAATATATATTATGTTTATTTTTTACCTTTGATAGATAGATGACCGCGTTGAGTTACGCCAATACGCCAAATGTTAACAACGTTAATATTTCTACTAAAAAGTAAACCAATAGGAAATCTTTAATTTACAACTGTCACTGCCATATGTTCTAAAATTAGGATTATTATTTTTATTTTTTTTAGCTTCACGCTTTATCTTGCACATACGGGTAGGCAGAGGGAACTGCAGAAACTATTGGAACCTAGCGTTAAGACACTCCGTTGCTTAGTCCCTGCTTTCTCCATTTAGTTTTTTTAACAAAAAAATGGCGATGAGAGTTACCTAGTAAAATTCCTTTAAATATGACAAGCACATAACAAAAGTACTTGTGTAACATACATTCATATTATTAAATTAGATTTTAAAAGAGATTTTAAAAGAATCCATTGATAGAATAATTTACTGTGAATGATCGATATCTGTAGAAATCACAATAGTAGTACTGATGGGTGGTTCGTTATTCCTAATGTATTATATCAAGTGATTTAAATTGTATTTATTGTGAAAATCTATTTAAATTGTAAATTAAGTTCTTTTTTTAGTATGTATATACATATGTATGTAGGTATGTATGTACGTACATATATATTACATCGTTATTGAACGTTCACTAAACTACGCTAAAAGATAAAAGAAACTTTTTCTTGTTTCAACTAAATTGTTATACTCTAAGGGAAAACTTTAGAAAGAAGGATTCAGAGCACACGACTCTGTAACTTGACGACGAAATAGTTAACGTTGTATAAAACACACACTCTTGTTACACAAGCGCTATGAAGATATAACTATTATATATACGAGTAATCTCTAATTGGATACAAAATACACTAATAAAATTGAACTAAGGTATAGTAATATCGCACTACGCAGAAGTACCCATAAACGAAGAAAACGTACACGTTCCGCTAGTACTTGACTTCCTGGTATCTTGGGCAAAGACAAGTTATAAATGAAATTTATTTCTTAGAAAAATATCTGAATGCATGCAGATACTCGTACATATGAAACACAAAAATATAAAAACGAAATATTTATCAAATGTACAGAGAAATACAATGATTTTTTTTTAACGAAGCCACATTCAGGGTAAGCTTTTTAAAATAAAATAACTAAGATTTTTTTTGTACATTGAATAGAAATAGTTACATGGAGAGCTGAAAAATATGTGAATATATTCGAATAAAGAAGTAAACGCCATTGTGGCGCAGTAGATAACATCTCGTTGTACGTGTGTCGAGTGTTGTGTGTTGTGTGCTCTGTCTTGGTTGATCGAGTTTAGTGGTGAGAATATGTTGCGTCCAAACAAAGAGTTTCATACTAAGTGAAATAATATTTATAAATAATTAATTAATAATATATAAAAATTTATTATGATTTTTAAAATACAACGTTAATAGTACAGTATAGTTCTATTAAATACCTATTACGAATAAATATTGTAGAAATACATGTCAAGTTAGTAAAATGAAAAGTATAATGAATTAGGAGAAAAATCTTACTTATATATAAATATACACAATACCTACAAACATTATATATGTAACACAGGGTGTTATAAAACACAACAGCCATACACAAAATCGTTTGTATCTCGGCCAACCATTTCAGAACACGTGCGCGACTTAAGATGTCGGCGTTCCTTTATTTATTAGTACAAGCTCGCGTCAGGTCCACGCTGCAGGCATTTATCTCGGCGTGATACACGTAAGTGAGGTGCGGTACTGTCTCTCAGTCGACATCTCTTTGCGTAAATCATCTTCAAGATGGCACTTTTATTTCACGTGGCTATTATTTTATAGCATTGACATTTTTTCAGTTTTGGATTGTATTTAGGAAATATGAAATGTGTTTAATATTGGTAATATTCAATTTATATATTTTAAATTACGTAATTAGTTATCTAATTGAATGTTAAGCATTTTTATTTTCTATTAGGTTTTTATATTTTTTTACATTCGAAAGAAGAAGATAAATATTTGGTACTCAATGCTATAAAATTGTTGTACAACATATTGTCATCTACACATTCAGTGAAATAGACTTGAATCTAAAACTATTGCTACGCACAGTATGGTCTATTTTTCCTTCTGTCCGTCCTTCACACTAACAATTTATCAGTAAAGTGTTGCTATCCCTTGAGGGTTCAACAAATATCTTCTGATACAAGCCAGGACGACTTACCAAATAATTGACAGAAAATAGAAAATAAAGCTGTTGTGGCTCTATTGGGACGTGTGTCTTATCAATGTTAAATTGAAAAAAAAAAAACTATGTTTGTGTGTTACGTAGAACTTAATTATACTTAGCTTACTTATTATTATAATAATCTAACAAAGTACATACATACGCTGTCTCCTCAGAACTAACGTTTCGAAAGCTTTTAAAGAGCTTAGCGCAGTGCACGTTTGGTAAACAAATTGATATACACAGTGTTATATAAATTTCGAGCTCACAACTTAAACCGGGTATTGAGTGCTTGGAAACGCGGTGGTATCTTGATATTGGATGCAACTAGCTTAAGTGAATGGCGTCAAAATTTTACTGAAATTTTCAATCTATTTGAGACTTGACAATTTCAAGTTATCAACAAATTTAACTATCTGTGGTGGATTCAACCCTTGCTGATAAAGTTATAGATAGGAAATATGTTTCCTGTCTGACTAAACGATAAACTTTTGTTTCATTTGTATCTCTTACAAATATCTAACAGATAAATATCTGTTTAAATTATCAATTTTTAACTGGTAGATAATGTTAACTTCCACCGTACTATATGGTCCTTTATCCATATCCATTTAAACTAGTGTTGTTATATAACGTGGTTAGTAGCTTACGCTTACGTAACTTTAAACACTAAAATAAATTTCATAGTTACTATAATAATAAAGGTACAAAACATAATTTTGATAGTCAAGAAAGAACACAAGAAAATACACAATAAACAAAAAGTATTGAGAAAAAATTATTTAACAAATGCAATACCAGAATCTCAAAATTTAAATATTTATTCTACTTTCGATGGAAGTCGAATCCCCAACTTCCTATATTTTATCAACTATCTATATATAATAGTACATATTATAACGGATCATAAATATTAGGAAAAGTTTAATCTGTTAAGAGTTTTAGTCACAATATTTACGTTCATCATGACTAGAGTTAGATCTGGCTAATATCTAAATGTATTCACAAAATCCTGTTGTACATACATTTTATTAAATATGTTAAACGAGACTGACAAGATTTGTGACGTATGTTAATTCTATGCAATGATTTAAAAGAAAAATCTCAGCAATTTTTTTTATTGCAACCACATGAACGATTTTAAAATGCCGTTAAGAATATTTATGGTGTTTCTTTTTTGGTAAATTCAGTTTTAAGTAAATAGCACAATGTTTGTGTCAACAGTACAAACATAACATGAATGGAGATAATCTGAAAGGACTGAAAGGAGAGCTTTAGATAAAAAGATTGTTGAATATAAAATGTTGGCGCTTACTAAATATAGCTAGCAGTTTCATTTCTTTTTTTTTTTTGTTTTTTTAGCTTTCTCCCGCACTTGGCAGGGTAGGCAGAGAGAACTGCAGGAACTATATGTCCCTAGTGTTATGACACTCCGTTGTTTAGTCCCTGCTTTCTCCGTCCCCGCTTTCCGCCTTTTTCGAGGCATTGCGTGTTGAGTGGCGGAACTCAACGCCGTGCTTTGCCTAGTTGCCAGAGCGAAGAAAATATAAATAGAAAATCCATCTTCCCTGAGTGGGAATCGAACCCAGAAACCGCCGCGTTACAGGCAGACGTTGCGCTTCTGCGCCACGACGATCCTCAAATGAAAAACTTTTCAGTTGAGGACCGTTTTTTGAGACTCTATGTTTCTACCAATGCATAACACTCCCAGACTACATAGTAAAAAATTTAAAAAAATGACAGTGCAATGGCTGCAATAGTCGTTGTATCAGAAATAACAAAATAAAATTTAACACCAGGAAATAAAAAGCGGTCGAGATGTAATTAGACAGGTGGTTCCGACGCGTTGCTCGTTAGTGGCGAGCGCTGAAAAATATTGTAAAATCGACAAAAGGACAAGTTGAAGCGAAATTTTATAAAAAAGTTATCAAACTGTCACTCGACGATAGATTGTTATATCTATTTATGTATTAATATTTCACATAGGTATATTTCATGTGAAGAGAGGGGAGGTAGTATATATATATATATATATATATATATATATATATATATATATATATATATATATATATATATATATATATATATATATATATATATATATATATATAATATATATATATATATATATATATATATATATATATATATATATATATATATATATATATATATATATATATATATATATATATATATATATATATATATATATATATATATATATATATATATATATATATATATATATATATATATATATATATATATATATATATATATATATATATATATATATATATATATATATATATATATATATATATATATATATATATATATATATATATATATATATATATATATATATATATATATATGCGACAGATTGTATTTTTTAAGAAACGTTAGACTATGAATTTGTTGTAAATATTTATATTCTAGTATTAATGACAAAATTGTTTAGGATAATTCCGAAAAATAAATATTAAAAAATATTTAAAAAAACAGAACTCGCAATTGGAAATTTGTACCTTCTTTATCTACCGTTCCGTTACAAGTAAAGTGTACAAAGTTCTTAATGTACCGTTCGTTATCTACCGTTCGGAACATTAAGAACTTTGTACACTTTACTTGTAACTCGTATATATCTAATAAAGTATAATTTAAACATTAGCCCCAAAGCTTGAAGTCATAAAAATACTCCAGCCATTTTCACTTACTAATTATATTTGAATTAATTTAATTTATAGTTGGGTCTAACTTAGTTTAACATTGATCGATAGTTAAGACGACAAGTTATTGGCGCTGCTAATCTCTGCTAAGTATTAATGACGGATCTCTCGAACCCGAGATAATTTATTGTAATGCAATGTGTACACTGTAAGTGTTAATATACATATTGAGTGTATTCAATAGTGGACATATAATATATGTATACTGTAATTAGAATAATCAACAACACTTTAAGTAAAGAGAGAGAGAGAGAAAAAGCGAGAGACGGAGAAAATTTGTCATCTAGGTATATTTACATATAATGACAAATGACACGTACCACGATATAGCGTGAAGCTAAATTACGTTAAATACTCTTGATTATAATTCAACTTAGTTTTATTCCAAGGCAGAAAGACTTCTATTGAATATTTAAGCCTACTAATACCATTTAAGGCAGCAAAATCCTCTCAGATAATCCGCGGCCGTGAGGTAACTGTAAACCATAAGCTTTCATTACACATAACGTGTGTAAATACACATAGTAATATATTTTGTGTGATTTATGTATTTTAAAAAATACAATTAACTAAGCAAAACTTAAATAATTTTGACAAAGTAATTCAGAAGATTCTAAAATAACAATTAAAACTACTGACACAATGTTTCATAAAGGTCTTCTTTTCTTAACGAGTAGCATTATATTGAAATAAAATTAAATAATTATCTTGGTCATAAGTCGAGAATGGTGTGACTACAATGGATTCATTCTACAAAGTAATCAAGCGTCAAGCGTAAGTGTAGAAAAACACTTACGTCACAATCTAGTACTCACTAAGTTTATTGTTGACCGTCCAAACCTTTGGGATGATCTCAAAAAAAATTATATAAGATTTATATAGAAATACATATCGCAATCTTGACTAAAAGTAAACACATCTGGTAGTAATAATCTCTTCAGAAATATATTGTCTGTTTAGTAAGTAAATATTTTTTTTCTATATCAATATTTATAATAAATAGCCACGTAGTGCAGTGGAACATAATCTGACTGTAAACGCGACAATTGTGGATTCGATTCCTATGAGGGGGGAATGAATTATTTACTCGCTCTAGTAACAACACAAAGTTGTTGCGGCGTTGAGTTCCGCCTCAATGCGCAATTGGAGAACGGACTGTCTTTTACTTGTTTTATAAAGCTTAATCATATAATTCAATATGTAGGAAAGGTAAATAATGCATATAAGGTGAGTACAAGCTTTGTTGTTTTGTAATGTGATATTGACGTATTTTTGATACTAGTTGAACTAATTTTTCCGGTACATAACTATACACTGTATTTATTTGTACTGTGAACTATTCAGCAGTTTATACCATCATCATATCAGCTGGAAGACGTCCACTACTGGACAAAGGCCTTCCACATTAAACGTTATAAATACCGGTACTGACAGAATAACACTGAAAAATTTCAATTTAAGACCAACTAAGTGTTAATTTACGTTTCCGAATGCAATGACTACTACAATAAGCACTTAGTACCACATTTATCAAATAATATGCAAATGAACAAATCAATTCAATAACCAATTTGCACGCAAATGTGAAAACATGTATGTACATAGTGTTGAATCATGTAAATAATGTTACTGATGCATTTAGTGTGCAGTCTGTGATTGAATAGACCTCAATAGATGTCGATTACATAGAATTCTGATAATACAGCAATGTAGGGTTGATATAACAAAAACAATGATTGCTAGTGGAATGCCAAAAAACGCGTTATGAATAAAAAATGATTACGAACCTGTACATGTAGTATATGCATGTACATGCGAGTACAATTGTATTTACTTTTTGAGTTCAATAAAATTGGCTGGACGGATTCGTGTACTTGTTCAGTGCATTATAAAATATTCAAAAGTTAATTTGAAGTGAAAGTGAAAAATGTTCGCTTTTTAAATTTATACTTTGACTGTATATATTTGTGTACAATCAGAATATTGATCTAAACACGTATTTGTAAGTAAACAGTGATTTTATAAGCACTGCAGTTACTTTACTGATATGAGCTTGAAATTTAAATTAATGTGTTTTAGTTATGTAACTCTTAAATCAGAGCAGACTCTAGGTTTTGATTAATGTTGAAGACTGTCACAACTGATGTAGACCATACACATAAAAGATCAGCTGACCCAAAGAATATACTATCCCAATTAAAATTATTAATGTACACAGCATTTTTCGTTTCCATGCCAAATTTCAAGATTTAGTACCTCAAAGAACCATAAATACTAATTAAGTATAATATAATTCATGTTATGGTTCATATATCTTAGACAAAGTTTTATTTATATATTTCAATGTGTTGTTATGTTTTTTACACTGACATATATTATCTATAAACTATAACACATGCCGATATAATAGTAATACATTCCCTGTGTATGTGTTTAACATATTTAGTCAAATACACTCATTGATAACACTCGCACGTACTTATATTTTTAGAAACACGAGTCATCATCTGAAAAATTATTTACTTAAAACAATAAAGCAATGTTAATAAATTAAAAAAACTAATATGACACAACATGTATATCAAGAAGCAAAATGTTGTACAAAAGTTGTACGAAACCCAATTATTTCAAAATAGTCCCCACCCTGCCACACGCCACGTGCACTCTGTGTGAGGTATCGATATAAGTACAATATAACTTTTGATTGCATTTTTTGTCTGTCGCCGTACTAGGACGAAGTTATTATGTTCGCGAGAATGGGAAAATGTAATTTCTACTCTAAATGTAAATATAGTTCAAAACACTGACTTTTTGAACCCTATAGAGATTTTTTTTAATATATTATTGGATTTTGATTTATTCAATTTGTAACAGTTTAAGGCTTTTTTGACCGGTTAGTGATAGTGTTTCAGATAGTAAGCTGGTAATTAATACTATCTACCAGATAAAACCTGATACTCACGATTTTTTATTTGTTAGAAATTTCTCTTTGGGATGTGTAAAACCAAAATTTTGACTGTATCTCCCAGAAAAGGCCTTAATGTATTGGGTAAGAAAATTGTCTTGTTCTATGGGTTCAATTCCCCTTGATATAACTGAATTGAGTACTTTTATTTGCGCCTAAGTTAAAGAAGAACTAGTAGGTACTTATATTTAATTTTACACATTATAAATTAGAAATAAAGAAAAATCAAATATTTTAAAGTATGCTAAACTATTTTAACATTATATTTTAATTTAATTAACCATTTTAGTTTGAACTCATAATTTTTTAAGCAGAGGCAAGTTGGCAGAGGAAACTACATGAATAATTGGAATCTAGTGTTTTGACACTCCGTTTCTCTCTTTCCGCCTTTCAAGGAATTGCGTGTTGAGTAGCTGAACTGAACGCTGCGCTTTCTTAGTTCTGGCAACTATATGTTTACAGGCAGACATTTTTTCTAGTAGTAAGTAGTAATAAAATTGGTAAGTATCTCTCTATATAAACAATTAGAACTTCTCATAAGCAACGTCAAGATGAATATGTACCTAATAATATTATGTTGAACAAGTATGGATGTCGAAGTTTGAAAGTTTATTTAATATGCTAAAGTTTGTACTACCTGAGCTTTCTGAGAAGATGTATTAATATATTAAGTGTTTCTAATATTTCATCAACCACTAAGAAAATCTGATATTAATTTATTACAAAACATATTAATAATTTAATTATTAAACTACCAAAAATACATAGCTGCTTTGAAAATGTTTTCATTTACTTTGTACTAAAAAGTAAAATATATAAGGGAAAAAATTAAAACTATTTGAGCAAAGCTGCGACTGGAGGCTAACAAAAAAAACTTGAAGTTGTAAACAACAGTGTCATTCATTCATATTAAATATATTTTATAATGTTTCTATTCCTTAATATGATACTGATATCTGAGAAAAATGTATGAATACAAAAGAGCGAACCGTTTCGTCTTAGGACCTTTTTAATTCGTGAAAAGTATAAAAATTAACTACTAAAAGGCTTCATTAATGATAAATGTCTGCAACTGAACGTGATAATTTAAAACTTCACTGGATCTCTTCCAAATTAAGAGAAAGATCTCTAAAAGCACTCTAGATCAAAAGTTAGAGTTCAAGTGTACAAATATATATATACATATATATATATATATATATATATATATATATATATATATATATATATATATATATATATATATATATATATATATATATATATATATATATATATATATATATATATATATATATATATATCCCTATACTTGATATATAACTTCTACTTTTAGTATTCTTGTCAAAATCAAAATATAGATATAATGTGGATGTAGAAATCTGTAGAATACTATGTCCTAATGAAAATAAATGATTTTAACTTATAATAATTATAAAATTTAAACCCTGTATACGCGGTTAATTTATTTAAATTGTTACATTTAATTAAATCTTACCAATAAGTCTTTATTTCACGTGAAATTCTAAGTGTTCTCCAGATAAAAGAAATCGGCACGAAAACGCAATCTAAACACAAAAACAGCTACAACGGAACACACTAAAGTATTTCACTACTAGGACATTTGTGCACTTTTTTTTATACCCATTTCCGGTGGAGGCTATATCTACGCTTACACTGCAAAGTTTCAAGCTTTTGGGAGCTTTCGCAAAAACTACTACTTTCTATTATATGTATGTGCATTTACTTTGAGATAAAGCTTAAAATATGTATGTATGTATTGAGTTTCAGATGAGCTTTGTAGTTCAATTTTCTATGTCTCTTTATAAAAAATTGGAATTTGAAGGGCTTGGTATAGCTTGCCTCGCATTAACCTGGTAATGAGACCATTATATATATATATATATATATATATATATATATATATATATATATATATATATATATATATATATATATATATATATATATATATATATATATATATATATATATATATATATATATATATATATATATATATATATATATATATATATATATATATATATATATATATATATATATATATAGACAATCGAGAAGCACTAGGCGGTATCGACGCTGGATTATTGTATCAGTCAACTACCAGAACTAATTTAAAACAGTGTGCCGCGTCGGCGATAACTATAGTTTATACAGTTTATACAGTATATAGATGTCTCTACTGGCAGTATGGTCATATATATTAAATGAAATTGAGATTGTTGAAAAACTTTAAGGTGCCGTGGGTTCGAATTCTACGCGGAAGAGTAATTATTCAATTTCATTCCTTTGGTAAGGAAACAGTGTGTCATTAGGTCGTACCTCTCAACACTCAATATCTAGAATACAGTCAACATTACCTTGCTAATAGGTGCACTCTACCTTGCTAATAATATGTCCATTTTGGTTTCATTTAAATTATTTTTTTATCTTTTTTTATTTAAAGAAAATCTTTATTATATAAACTATTGATTATTATACTCTACTCTTTATTACGTCTGTAATAAAATCTGTTTATAATAAATAACATTATTTTTTTTTGCGTATCGAAAGGCGACAATCTATGTGCCGGACAGATTGACAGACGGTAGGGGCTCAGTAACAAAGTCTCGTTGGCACTATTTTATAATGAAAATACCTACATTTTTGCTTAACACAACAAAACTAAATTATTTTTCTATAATTTATTATATTTAAAAAACTTTATTTATTATTTAGGCTTCTAATTAACTTTACAAATGTAGCAAGTTAGGCCGAGAGGACGTAGAGCTTATACACTCTGTTATCAATTGTGTGCCCAACTTTGACATATTACGTAGGCGTTGGCTATTTTTATTATCTTCTTAGAATAAAACAAATAATTTCCTCGAGTAGGAATCAAATGTCCAACATCGCGTGTATTCAGCTAGTGGCCCACTGACAAGTGTCTACATCTAGAACTAGAACTAATATAATGTAATGTACTGAACACTTACTTGTTGAATTTGAATTATTCTGGCATTTTTACTTTAAATATTTAGAAGTAATAGAGAGTAAATGGTCAATTTAAGTTGATCAAAATACATAAATTATATAATAACTAGCTAGCTAGATTAGCTCTTATATAGTTAATATGTAAGTATAGAACGAGTATATATTTCTGTGCTTTTCTATTTTGAGTCACTTTCAAGTATGAAAAATTATAATTATAATAATTGAGTTAATTACTTTCACTTATGTAGTATATAAGTGAAAATAATTAAACTTTATAGTAATAGAAAACAATTTTTTTTTACACACATGGCAGGGTAGGCAGAGGGACCTGCAGGAACCATGGGATCTAGTGTTAAGACACTCCGTTGCTTAGTCGCTACTTTCTCCATCCCCGCTTTCCGCCTTTTTTCGAGGCATTGCGTGTTTAGTGGAGGAACTCAATGCTGCGTTTTGCCTAATTTTCAGAGCGAAGAAAAGAGCAAAAGACAAATCCATTTTCCCCGAGTGGGAATCAAACACTCAAACCGTCGCGTTTACAGGCAGACGCTTACGCCTCTGCGCCACGACGATCCGTTATATACACTATCCAATTTTGTGAGGATGATGTCAAAATATTCTTTATATAATCAGAGGCAATCGAGTTTATTCTAGCGTTCGATATAATGTTGAGGATAACAGGACAAATGTATTGGAAAACTGAAAACGTAGTAAGTGAAAGTATTTTTTTTACATCACTATTGATTTTCATGACGAAATATAGATTAAAGAGGTTTCAATGGAAACAAGGATATACTTTATAAATCTATAAATATATACATATATATATGAAAACTGAATTTAAATAATTTTGACCTAATATTATTTTGGAATAGATTTTAATGGATTTCTAAATATTTATGCATAGTGCTGTGTCACCATTGTATGTAGTATTACAGTTTTGTTTATGTCAATTAGCAGTTAGAACTGAAAAATACATCACTACGCCTTCGAATTTCTTAGATTCAGTTCACAAGATTATTATACATATGGACTCTATCCATATATTTTTTTTTAATAATCTATTTACATAATTACCCAGCATAGCAAAGTAAAAACGAGGCATTGATTTTCGCTACTCAATATGCAACGTCGCAAAGCGTGGAACGGAGTGTCTCAACACTGGGTCCAAGCTTCCTATTCTGCTATTTGAGGGCCAAATTAATAACAGGTTACGCCGAGATTTCAGAATATAGTGTTACGACACTCTGTTTTCCTTTTTGTATTCGAAACTGCTCTGCTTGAACTGCCTGCCTGCTGAACTGCTTGCTAAATGTGCAAACATCATTATGTATGTAAATTTAGCGTTAATAACCTGTCATGCAGACGATGTTCAAGAAATTCCTCCTAAATTATACGCCGTTTATATAAAATTATAATTAAATGGTTGTAAGTAGTTTTTTTAATACTGATCTTAATAAAGATCTTGAACAAATATATTAGTATGTTTCTTAAAAAAATATATTTAAAAAAAAAAAGAGTTAAAAACTTACCGAAGTATTTTCTGGCGTAATTGAGTTACGTTTTGAAGCTATGTATACATTTTATCGTTGTATACATAAGATTCAATATCTGAAATATCGAATCTAATACCTAACTAAATAAAGTGAATCTATGCTCTCCGTGTGATGTATTATTATTACCATATCTTCACTATAATAAGACAAATCACGGCGTTTAATTTCGACACTCAACACACAATGTCTGAAATTTGCACAAATAAATTGTGATAATAAATGATAAATACGTAAAATATTCGAAAACTGTACATTTAACAATCATTTATATCCATTTCTCGTAAATGTCCAATTATTTAGCGTACTTTAGCTATAATTGGATAACCTATGTATCATATACTCTTTATTAGTAGTTTCGCTCAGTAGAAATGCAATTATACGTTCGATAGATTTTTAATAATATTATTAACTTATAGAGGAACATGGAATTTAAAACTATTGAGAAATTTGTTCTAAGCAATGTATATAGTGCGCTAAGTTAGTGTCAAGTGACTGTTTTCTCCATTTATCTCCCTCTTTTAAGTGAATATTGAGCTTGTTACTATCACTTGTACAGTTAATAATTTTCCCAGTACACAATAATGATGTTAATCTGTAAGCTACTGTTATAATTCTTTTGAATTTATAAAGTGTTAATCCACAGTAAGGACGGTTTCCAAGAGGCACAGGTTCAATTTCTCTTGTGCTCAAATATTTATATATTTTCTTTAAGTATTATAGTTCTGTATTTTTCTGTCTCACATATTACAAGGTTTCACGCTTTATACCGCACATGGCAGGGTAGGCAAAGGGAACTGCAGGAACCATAGGAACCTAGTGTTAAGCACTCCGTCCCCGCTTTCCGCCTTTTTCGAGGCATTGCATGTTGAGCACCAAAACTCAAGGCCGCGCTATGCCTAATTTCCATAGCGAAGAAAATGAAATGAAAAGTTCCATCTTGCCCTCATGGGGATCGAACCCACAAATCGTCGTATTTACAGGTAGAAGCTACGCCTCTGCGCCACGACGTTCCTCAATTATAATACAGGGTATGCAAAGTACATCTAGTGTTGAGACAATCCATACTTCTCTTGAAATATTGCATGTAGAGTGACGCAACACAACGTTGCACTTGGCCTTACATCAAACAATTCTACGCCGCATGTACAATACAACACACTACTCTATTTTTATAAAACCCATATAGCTTATCATATCCCATATAGCAAATCATACCTGGCATTTATACAAATAATATTACGACAGCCTTTTTTAGGTAATAAAGCATTAACCGAATTATACTTTCGAAAGAATATCAAAAGGAACACGTCATTCGTTAAATCAACTTGGAAGTAAAAGTGGTCCATTATTCAAATATTATTGTGAATATTGTGGAGTAGCTTGTATTATTATTAGATCATTGAAAGTAATGATGATTATACTGGGTAGATTATTTAGTACAGTATCACTAAACGTAAACACACATTTAGACGGAGAGAATTTAGTGTTGAAATTGAGGATTGAGGAGAGAGATTGCGTGACAAATGGCGGCGTCGTGGCTGTGTACTATACCGTAACTTTTTTGTATATGGGAAGGACAAGGCAAACGAACGGTCGGGCCACCTGATGGTAAGCGATCACCAACGCCCACAGCCCCGCGTAACATCAGAGATGTTACAAGAGCGTTGCCGGCCTTTAAGATGGCGGTAGACGCGCTTTTTGACTGTAAGTTCAACAAATGTAGGGTCCTACTGGGGGTAAAAAAACAATTAATATTTATGTAAAAATTAATCTTTGTATTTGAAAATTATATAATAGTCCGGTCAATTTAGACATAAAAAAGTGGTAAAATAATAAAAAGTCCTGGAAAGCCAAATATTGGTGGATACCTATAGTTTACCATTACGAATCAAGTTTTAAAAGTCTCCATCGATCCTATGTGTGCTTAAAAAGTTATTCGTGGTCAAAGTTCAAAATTGGAGGTTTTTTGGATTTTGCTTGAAAATGGTTTATCAAAAAAAACTTCAAACCAAAGTTGTAGATCTTAAAATTATCCACAAAAGTGGTATCAATGATTTTTTTTCTAACAGTTACCATTCCTGAGATATCGCGATTCTAGGAGTCATATCATACATGATATGCACATGTAAGCCACGTATATCCCTACAATACATATTAGGCACTTAATACAAGTTCAATTGAAGAACGGAGTGTCTTAACACTAGGTTCCAATATTTACTGCAGTTCCCTCTGTCTATCCTGCCATGTGCGGGATAAAGCGTGAAGCTAAAAAAAAAATAGTAGTACTGAGGGGCGGTTCAATAATGCTATTGTATTATGTCACATGATTTGCTTACATTGTATTTATATTGAAAATCTCTTTAGATATATGAATGGTATGAATCTATTGAGTCATTGGTTTTTTAGTTTCACTCTATATCGTGAGCAGAAAACTTAGTGTTAAGACACTCCGTTCTTCAATTGAAGACACATGTTGACGGGACTTACTCTCGCGCACTGTCCTGTTATATTAGATAAATAAAAGTAATTCATGTCGACTGTAATATATATATATATATATATATATATATATATATATATATATATATATATATATATATATATATATATATATATATATATATATATATATATATATATATATATATATATATATATATATATATATATATATATATATATATATATATATATATATATATATATATATATATATATATATATATATATATATATATATATATATATATATATATATATATATATATATATATATATATATATATATATATATATATATATATATATATATATATATATATATATATATATATATATATATATATATATATATATATATATATAATTAAAATATATATTTTATATCGTTATCGAACCTTCACGAAACTAAGCTTTACAAAGATAAAAGAAACTTTATCTTGTTCCAACTAAATTGTTTTACTTTAAGAAGAAACTTTAGAAAGAAGGATTCAGAGCACACGACTCTGAGACTTGACGACTAAATCGTTAACTGTGTATAAAATACTCACTCTTATTACACACAATTTGATACCCAAGAGCTCTGAGGAAATGGTTAAATAAATACATTATTCAAATTGAACTAAGTTATTGTAATATCGCACTACACAGAAGCACACACAAGCGGAGGAAAAGTACACGTTCCGACCGTTACAAGAGCTAACAAGAGCTATATATATATATATATATATATATATATATATATATATATATATATATATATATATATATATATATATATATATATATATATATATATATATATATATATATATATATATATATATATATATATATATATATATATATATATATATATATATATATATATATATATATATATATATATATATATATATATATATATATATATATATATATATATATATATATATATATATATAATTAAAATATATATTTTATATCGTTATCGAACCTTCACGAAACTAAGCTTTACAAAGATAAAAGAAACTTTATCTTGTTCCAACTAAATTGTTTTACTTTAAGAAGAAACTTTAGAAAGAAGGATTCAGAGCACACGACTCTGAGACTTGACGACTAAATCGTTAACTGTGTATAAAATACTCACTCTTATTACACACAATTTGATACCCAAGAGCTCTGAGGAAATGGTTAAATAAATACATTATTCAAATTGAACTAAGTTATTGTAATATCGCACTACACAGAAGCACACACAAGCGGAGGAAAAGTACACGTTCCGACCGTTACAAGAGCTAACCGGGAACACTGATATATTTTATTATATCACAATATTTTAATAAAACCTTTTCTGCTTACTTATTTAGATTACTTTCATTTATAAAGAGAATTACTACAAACAAATCACTCTCCATTTTCCACCTACTACTATTAAATTTCAGTTAAACTATGACATGTGGCGAATTTCAATGCCATATTTGAATTATTCTTTTATTTAAGCAAGCCAAATGTGACAGACACTCTTTTCCCCGTGTTTCACCGTTTCGAGGCTTTGCTTGTTGAGTGGGGGAACTCGACGCCGCACTTTGCCTCGTTGCCAGAGCAAAGAAAATAAAAATAAAACAATCCATCTTCTCCGAGTGGGAATCGAACCCCTTTTTAAAATTTTTATTTAATTGGTGTGATTATAATACTAATTAAAAATTATTAGAATTAATCATCGTAATAAGATTACGATAATTACTTCCACGTTTTACAATAAGAAATAATTATACTGTACAGTACCGAGTAGCGCCTGAGACTTGATATCTAAAGAGGCTTTAGTTGCTAAAATACTTGCTTTAAAATATATAAGTATCGTCTTCACAAATCAATCGAATTTAAACTAAATTGTTCAAACATTTTTCAGTTGAGAGATAATTCGGATTACTTGCAACTGGCTTACATAGTGACACTGAGTGTAGTCCATGCAAAAAATGGAAATTACGTGCCGCAGCTTGTATTATATATATTCCAGTCATTGAACTCTTATAAATGTAAACTAAATTCGAATTTACTCAAATTACAAACTAACTTCATAATTTCACTAACTTATTACATTAGTCCTTAGAGAGACACACTTATCGTACGTACTATATTAATATTTATGAAATTCAGGTCCAAAAGTAAATTGAATATTGTATAAAATATTAATTTGAAGCCGTTGTAAAGGTGGTGTTTGTTCGTTAAATCGAAATTCACGAACTAAATTCATATCTGTTCTCTAAAAAGACAAAATGAGACTTAACAAATTTTACCTCTACTACCTATGGAATATCTCGATAATGGGGACTCTCTGTCTAGGATAAGCTCAAAGGATAGATTTTTTTTAGCTTCACGCTTTATCCCGCACCATACGAACCTAGTGTTAAGACACTCCGTTACTTAGTCCCTGCTTATTTCGTCCCCGCTTTCCGCCGTTTTCGAGGCATTGCGTGTTGAATGGCGGAACTCAACGCCGCGCTTTGCCTTAGATGCCAGAGCGAAGAAAATGGAAATAGAAAAATCCATCTTCTCCGACTGGGGATTGAACCCAGTAACCGTCGCGTTACAGGCAGACGTTGCGCCTCTGCGCCACGACGGTCCTCTAGAAGGATAGATACAAAGGCAATATCTAAATAAAAATATTTATTCTAATTCGAATATACCTCGAATGTGATACTAAAGTTCTAGTGAAAACTAAGGTTATATCAATTAAATTCAAGAAAACATATGTCTAAGGTGCGGCGTTAAGTTTCGCCACTGAACAGTTTATCTGCAATGTCTATTAAATTATTTGAAAGACTTTAATATAAGAACAAGCTTAGTTAACCTTCACTTAGCAGTCTAAGATAATAATCTTAGTCTTAAACGAAATCGTTTTTTAACAATATTTTTCAGCCCCCCTCTAACTAACTGCAGGCATATTGTCATTATACAATTCTTTCTATATTTACTCATTCTAATATGAAACTACTTTAAATATATAAATTTCATTAGAATAACGAATATTGTTCTGGTAAACATCATGTATACATTCAAACTGTTCTCAAGTACACTCAGGTATTATATATGTAAAATAACAACATATATTATATGTATGATAACAACATATAAACGTTTTAGCTAATGAAAACAGTAACCGCAACTATCGTGCTATGTCAAATACATTCTAACTCTACCGCAACGTTAATAGTATTGTATGTAATTCATATTACATTTATAAGTGGTTCCGGCAACTTCGTGCGTGGATACTATGGCGGTACATTTTTAAATAGATAAAATATTTTTTTAAAAAAATTCTTAATTTTTTCAATATCTTCAAGGTTGGGCGATTTATTTATCATACTTTATTGCACAAATACGTAAAAAGACAGGGCAATTAAAAAAAATTACACTTTTAAAGATATCTGTGCAACGGTGCAATGGCGGCCTTACAGCGATGTCTAAAAGCAACGTCTTACAGGCAACCACAAAACTGAGGAATTTAAGTAACCTGAGTGCAGAGAGGTGCATAAAGTAGTTATCGTGACGTAGTCAATATGGCGACAGGAGAGTGAATGAGGCTGGAAAGCTTATTTTGGAACTATGTGAAGAAATGAATTTGTTTGTGGCAAACACGTTGTTTGAACGTGCGCATAGGAAACTGCACGAGGAGTACATACTTGGTTGATCGAACAATCGCATAAAAAGCTGGAAGCTTCAAGATAAGATAATGAAGTTGTGGGAAATACTACCCCGGTACAATGTGGGCTGCCTCTTGCTGCAGGCTGTAAAGTCTCTTTATAGGGATCAATCAGCCTAATGGTCTAAGCCTGAATGCAAGTAAAACAAATATTCTGGTATTTGAAAGAGACGAGGAAAGGACAGAATGCAAGAATTTTGTGAATGGAAAATTATTAAAGCAATTGACTGTATATAAAATAAAGGGTAGAATTAATGCTGATTCTTATATTGATATTCGCAATGAAAATTTATAGAAGTCCTGCTTGAAAATGAATATTTGGGACGATTTTTTATTTCAACAGTATAATGAAGCTAAATATACAGCCAAAAAAATTAAAAAAAAATTCAACGATTGTGGTATAAAAGTTCTAGAATAGCCACCACAATCTCTAGATATTAACCCGATAGAAAATCTATGGGTATTGTTGCATAAAAAAGCTTCAACACTTCATCATTCGATAAAACAGATTTTTATAAGAATTTTGCCTGAAAATTGGAATAATTTTGATCAAAATTTATTAAACAACTTAGTTGAAAGTTTACCTAGGCGATTAGAAGCTATGGCCACCCTTTGCTGTAGCTATAAGCTACAGCAAAGGGTGGCCATGCGTAGGCAAAAACATAAAAATAGTGATTGTAATTGTACTCTGTTATAATTAACAAATAATAAAAAGAAAGAAATCACTATTTCTCTATCGTGTCCGCTTATTTTTGTAGTAGACTGTATATACTATATGTATATACTATATACTACTATATATATATATATATATATATATATATATATATATATATATATATATATATATATATATATATATATATATATATATATATATATATATATATATATATATATATATATATATATATATATATATATATATATATATATATATATATATATATATATATATATATATATATATATATATATATATATATATATATATATATATATATATATATATATATATATATATATATATATATATATATATATATATATATATATATATATATATATATATATATATATATATATATATATATATATATATATATATATATATATATATATATATATATATATATATATATATATATATATATATAAATATATATATATATATATATATATATATATATATATATATATATATATATATATATATATATATATATATATATATATATATATATATATATATATATATATATATATAGGTTAAGTAATCTAAAAAAATACTTCCTAAATGTAAAGCCTTTTAATATCAAATGAAAAACAGTTTCGGTACAAAAAGGTTAGTGGATCAATCAAAAACACATCAAGTGAGGCGAATCGAAGGTAATCAAGAGGAGGATTACTGAAAAATCCCTGAAGGAGTTGCTAAATTTCAGCTACATCACTAATTAATGTGAAGCAAGACTTGCTTTTAGTGAGTAATATTAAAATTGAGAAGAAATTTAATATGACGTCTTGAAAAAGGTCTTTTTTTAGTAATTATTTTCGGATAAAAAAATTGTGTAGGTAATAAGTACTTACAAAATCATCAAATCAAAGTGGGGACGGAGTAAGCAGGGACTAAGTAACGGAGTGTCTTAACACTAGGTTCGTATGGTTCCTGCAGTTCCCTCTGCCTACCCTGCCATGTGCGGGATAAAGCGTGAAGCTAAAAAAAAAAAAACAAAAAAATATATAGTAAATTTTTTATATGTTTTTTTTTAAGTATTTTGTTTAATATAAAAATTTAAAAAAATATATTGCATACAATTTAATATTAAACAAGACTTGTGTGACATTTACGAAAATTACTTAGTCATATTTTATGAGATGCAGGATATAATGCAGGGCAGGCAGAGGGAACTACAGGAAACATATAAACCTAATGTTAGGACACTCTGTTGCTTAATCCCTGCTTTCTCCGTTCCCGTTTTCCGCCTTTTTCCGAGGCATTGCGTGTTGAGTGGCGGAACTCAACGACGCGCTTTACCTAGTTTCCAGAGCGAAGAAAGTCGAAGTAGAAAAATCCATCTTCTCCGAGCGGGAATCGAACTCTCAAATCGTTGCGTTTACAGGCAGACGCTTACGCCTCTGCGCCACGTCGGTCCTTATTATGTGTTAATATAAATATAATAAGAGTATAAGTTAAAAAATATTACGGACTAAGATTCTGTAGTGTCAACTACATTTCAAAAATAAAAAAAAAATAAATAAATTAGACATGTGTATTTAAGAATCTGAGTTATCTCTCATAATTATAGTCCCAATAGAAGCTATTTTAAATATTTCATATAGATTGTGTTCAAGAAACGAAAACAACTGTTACTTAAAACAAACTGCAGCACTCTTGTCTTATCTTATTTTAAAGTAAATACTTCACTCTTAAGGTGTAAAATAAACTTCTTTAAAACTGTTCTATAGTAGAAATATAGGCGATCGTTTATCTCTCGTACAAAAGCATGCAGTCTACATTTCCGTTTGTGAAGGCAGGTTATTTTATGAACATAGCTTTATATATTCTAATAACATATTAAATACAATTTAATAATAAACTGTAGTGGCGCAGAGGCGTTGAGTCTACCCGTAAATGTGACAGTTTGTGGATTCGATTCTCACTCGGGGAAGATGGATTTTTCTATTTCCATTTTTTTCACTCTGAAAACTAGGCAAAGCGCAACGCTGTGTTCCGCCACTCAATACTCAATGCCTCGTAGAAGGTCGAATGCAGGGACTAAGCAACATTTCATTTGCTGAAATGCCCAATACTCAAAAACGACAAGTTCTTTAAAAAAATGTCTTGATTTTTTTTAAAAAAATAATAAAGCTTATTATATGATTCATCATCACGTCACGTCAATATACGTCATGTCAATTGTTTACTGTAATTAACTGCACTTGTGGTTAGAGGTACTTTAGGTTATCAGATGTCATATACACCTGCTAATTAAATCTGCGTTTGACCACGAGGCAAGGCCGCAGTTAAAATAAGATTAAGAACTTAAAACTTCACGATTCCCTAGTTTTTAAACAAAAGTATACAAATCTATAAAAACAAGCAAAATTAACGCCATATAACAATAAAGAAAGCTCTCTAACACTTCATACGGAGCACAAAGCTTTTAAACTTAACATTTAAGCTTTACACCGATACAAAGAAATATATAATTGTGTGTCACATTCAGATTTTGTAAGTTTCCACGCCAGAGACTAAGCAAACAATTAAGCTCCAAGCTTAATTTTAGTATGAAATTATTAATATTTTCTGCTACAATATACCTAATATATAATTATATTATGATTATATATTTAATTATAATTTAGGTATTAACTCTTCCGTTTCTTACAACAATGTAATATTTAAAGAAAGTAAAATTCAAGAGATATTTTTATTTCACCTCATGTTTCAATGTTCTACTGTATTTAGCATGTCTAATAAAATAGTTATACTTTTGATTTTGGTTCTTTGCAAGTAATATTATTTATTCACATTCAAAAAATAAACATATAGCCGTAACACCGTTATTTCTAGCTTTTTAGCGTTATTAAACGTTATTTCACCACCTAATTTTCGATATTCGCGTTCAAATTCATGCAAGTCAAGGTAAAGTGGTAAGTGACTGTTGCAGTTGAAACCACAAATTGTTTCAAATGAAATTCCTGTTCTAATTTCTTTGAAACAAAACGGAAAAACATAAACACCGTGGTAACCTAGTGATTTTCGAGGCATTGCGTGTTGAGTGACGGAACTCAACGCTGCAAACGCCACAAATAGAAATGAAAAATTAATTTTCCCCGAGTGGGAATCAAATCCACAAACTGCAGTTCTCATACAGTTTTTAGTTATTTAGATTTGTTAAGAACAGATTAAGTGTAAGTAAAGTAAAGAATATCTCAATTATCTTAGTGAGGTGATATCTTTAATTTTATAAGTGACATTCAAGGTATCATCTTAATATATAAGTGTTTACAATTAAAAAAATTTGTAAATTGTCTACACTGATACTAGAATTCACTGGGAAATAATTTTCTTGTTTTAAAGACATATGTTATTGCATTTTAAACTTCAATTTGAGGACCGTCATGGTGCAGAGTCGCAACGTCTGCCTGTAACGCGACGGTTACTGGGTTCGATCCCCAGTCGGAGAAGATGGATTTTTCTATTTCTATTTTCTTCGCTCTGGCATCTAAGGCAAAGCGCGGCGTTGAGTTCCGCCACTCAAAACGCAATGCCTCGAAAACGGCGGAAAGTGGGGACGGAGTAAGCAGGGACTAAGTAACGGAGTGTCTTAACACTAGGTTCTTTTGGTTCCTGCAGTTCCCTCTGCCTACCCTGCCATGTACGGGATAAAGCGTGAAGCTAAAAAAAAATCCATTTTGTTCTAACTTTTCAGATCTACTATATTTTTACTAAATTAGACAATATAGATCTTTGATATTTTCCATATTAATAGAAAGAGATTGTCATTTTCTCTACTATTTTATTATTTCATTACTTCTGACAGTAATTGAACTAACTACTTTCGTCTGACATCAATTGTGACTGTCAATTGATTTCTATGATATCCTAGATTCTGCTCTAATCTAACTGATACGTAGTTACAACACGTAGATACGTAGTTATACGTAGTTACAACAAAAAATTATAAAATCATAAGTTCAAATACAAATTCACAACCTTCTTGCCTTCATCTTAGCTTGTTTTTAGTGTTTAAATATAATACCTAAAGTAAACGGATTGTCTTGACACTTGTCTAGATTACTCCGGTCCCCTGTCTACCCTTTGCTCGAAAACTAGTTCATTTAAGAGCCACAATCAAACAATATGTTTTTACTACAAATTATATAATTAGAAGAAATTTAACAATAATTTATTTTGCTGGTAAATAAAACTCAGCCATACCTCAGCAAATATGCTAAAAGGTTTTTATTTCTTTAGGTTCACGCTCTATCTTGCACATGGCAGGGTAGGCAGAGGAAACTGCAGGAAACTGCAGACACTCCGTTTTCTCCGTCTCCGCTTTCCGCCTTTTTTGAAAAATTGCGTGTTGGGTGGCTGAACTCAACACTGCGCTTTGCCTTGTTTCCAGAGCGAAGAAAATGAAATTAGAAAAATCTATCTTTCCCAAGTGAGAATCGAACCCAGCAACCGTCGCGTTACAGGCAGATGTTGCGCCACGACGGTCCTCTATGCAGTTCAAACATCAAAAGCTTCAAAAGCTTAATCCAATCCATACATAAATTAAGGAAGAAAAAATCTAGAACTTATTACCCTCTACTTTTATATACTGGTTATATTCTTATTAAATTTTCATTGAACAAAATATAAATTCCCAAAAGCTCTTATTATACCATCTATCTCAATCACTACGGAGCTTAAAACTTTGTTCTGTTCAAACTAGATTGCGAATGTTTAATTAAACTAGTTAGTAAATTATATTCATAAATAAAAGCAAACGAAATAATTCTATTATATTTCTTTGGAGTGACTTTAGAGAACATTTGACATGTTCTTTGGCTGAACTTTAAAAAATATTTTTCTCTATAAAATGGGCTTATTCACAAAAAGCAAATCTGCAATTAACGTTTGAATACTCATAGATGTCAATTAACACATAATTGACATTAATATTTACAATAACGTTCCACATCAATATCAATTAAGGAATAATTTAAGTCATTAAATAGTATGTATATAGTATGTATGTTAGCTTCATACTGTATTTAATTATGATATGATAACACAATAACAAATTACTTAAAAGTTGTTTTAGAAAATGTGAAGCTTTTGCCAATTATTATCAATAATTTTATCAAAATACTAAATAGTATTTAACAGGTGACCTAAAATTTCGTTCTACGTGACGATATAGAAAATCAAAAACTACTACGGCCAGGATTAAAAATATTTTAAAACTCTAAGGGCCGGTTTCAACTTGTTGATAAAGTCCCAGATACGAAATATATAAATATATCTCTCTTAGGCAGGAAAACAAAAAAATTTTGGTTTCACAGCTATCAGATAGATATATCTAGCAGATGAAGACCAATTTAAACTATAAGTATTTACCCGGCATTTAGCATTAACTACCAGATTACTATCAGAAACTTTATCTATTCCCGGTGAAATTGGCCCTAAAACATTACTTGGTAAGAAAAATTTAAATAGCTTTAGGGATTTTTTCCTTCATATAACAATACATATAAAGAGAACCTACTCCCAAGATACTCGTGAGGAACGAGTGCTTTCCACTCAATTTTTAATATGCATTGTGTTACGTAACTCAACGCCGCGCTTTGTCGTCTCAACAGAAAACAAAATAAATAATTTTATTGAGTGGGAATCGAACCCAAATCGTTATGCCACTGCGCTGTGACGGCAACAAACATTAGTAGCAACAGGCAGATCCTCTAAATGTTCACTATCTAAGATTACTCACGTATCAGATAATACAGATAACGATCGCAGAATCAAAATTAAGCTGTAGAAGATCGATATTTGGGTCGAGCTCTAAATTGGTATTGTCCTTTCTATTTATAATAACATTTTATTATTTTCTAGTACAGACATACTCGTATTAAAGTTATGAATTCATTTAGCTAAAATTATCATTATTAATTTATATATAAGCTATAATGAATTTACAAATTATAAAAATAATTGGCTATACGCTATGGGACAGTGTTTGAATGTAAGCTTATTATATAGTAGAAAACGTAGTGTTTTGACACTAAATTTTATTTAGTGTAATCTATATTTATAATTAATTTCAAATCTATAATTGTGGATTCCATATCGTAAATATGGAATTCATTTTCTTTTATATTATTAGATGGTAAACGAGCAGAAGAGCCACTTGATGTAATGTCTATGGGACATCCACAACCTGAGAGGATGTGGATGCGTTGCCAATTAAATACCCAGACTTCATGAGCTTTGGAAACTTTCAATCACCTGACGAAACACAGCAGCAATAATGTGCTGCTGGTTCACACCTTTATTCTGTGAGAGCTCGGTGATTACCCGGTTCGAGCCTGGCTCTTTTGAGCTACTGGTGTTAGTGTAGCGTGGCTCTGCCACGCATTGTGAAACTGAAAATGTAACTAAAGTAATAATTATATACTAACACACATACACACAAATACACACACACACACACTCACACACACACACGCACTTGTACACTCGCACAGACACGTCAGTCCACTGCGCCTCGACCCACGTTATCATATCAAGCATACACTTAATTTATGAAACGTAAGGTATACTCGCTGCCAAAACATATTTTTCCTTTTTACGTACACGGTATTATATTAATATATGACTTTCTAACTAATTTATGGCTTTAACGTTGCTTTTATAATTTCACATATAATTTTAACACTTGCTGTTTTAAAGGCATAAAATGTTTTATATAGCAGAGTGGGCCCAGAAGACGTAGTGTCTAGATACTCTGCTTTCTGCTGTATATGAACGAATTTTATAGTGGAATTTCTTGCCAGCTATTCGTAGGTGAACCTGCCTCTTAAGCCGGTACTAATTTCTTAAAGGACTGACATTTAAATGTAAGTTGAGTTGAGTTGAAAAGTACTTGTAATGGCCTAATTGAATGAATAATAATTTGATTTTGAACATTGTTTTTTTTGTTTCTTTTTGTTTTTCATAACAACTTATCTTTATTCATAAATCGTGGAATTTTTCAATTTCATTTTTTTCAGTTTGGCCACAAAACAAACGCGGCGTTGTGTTTCGCCACTCAAAACGCAATGCCTCGAAGAACCATACGGGGAACGGAATATTTTAACACTTAGTTCGCTTGATTCAGCTTCCTCTGCTTACTCTAATATACGATAGAGTGTGAAACTAAAAAAATAGATAAAAAATCTGTTATGAAAAATACTTAAAGAAATAACATAAAAATTATTGCAAACCGTGTAAATATTCTCTTTTATATATATTTTTAAGCATTTTTCTATCCTTGGTGTGGATTAACATTTTAAAAATCATAAAAATAATATAATATTAGATAAATGTCAGTCTATTAGTTTGTTAAATATGTTCGGTCAACATTTGCGTTAACGTAATCTCACCGTTACAAATTAGGGTGGCTTGTGATTCGGCTTACCTTAATTTCGGGGGCAAACAATGTCTACTAGTACCTGTGCAAACTGTTTGATATCCGGAACCCTTCTTCAACCGTCCACAAAGGTACACTTCAAATATCGTAAGTGTTTACACGATCATTGATTTCAGGAAGTTAATGATAGGATTCTGTCTAATAACTAAAAAAACAATGGGAATGTCGTGACTTTTTCTTTTATATTTTGTAGCATTTAGATATAATTTTATCGATTAATTGTTTCATCATTATATTTTTAATCATTAAATAATATTATGACTTAGTTGTGGGTAGTGAAAGCTACGTTTTATTTTAATAATCGACGAAATTAACTTTCTCCATCTTAATAAGAGTTCACGATTTTCCAGCTGTCAAAAAAATTTGAATATATAAATATGTATGTATAACAGAACATAACGTTGTACTTTGCTATACTTGAACTCCCTACCTCTCAATGGCTTCTATAGTTCAACGCTGTCACAATTTGCCACGACTGGATTCGTTTGAATTCTTGTAAAATAGTTTAGTTACTTTCCGTTTTGTATGAAAATAAATTCTAGGATAATGTATAACATAATATATAATGTATACAAGTAACGCTTGTTGCTGTTGAACAAAGAATAAGCAAGGAAGGTCAACTAAAATTTCAAGACACTCCGTTTCACTAATTTCTCATTTTTCGCCTCATTTTAGAGAAAATATCTCAAAGTCAAAGTCAAAGTCAAAACAATTTTATAAAAAAAAAGGAGAAGTACAAGCTTCATTTTTTGAACGTTAAATAATTAATTTAATTTACCACCGGTTCGCTAAAGTTAATGCCTCAGACCTGAGAAGAACCGGCGTAAGAAACTCAGCGGGACTTAATCTGCTTTTTTTTATTTTTTTTTATTTTCTAGATATTTACAATTTCACAATTCCTATTATTGACGACGATACTCTTGAAAAGAACTTATCTTGAATAAACTTGTCTTCTAAAACAAAGAGATAAGACTAACTCAAATAATATCCCAAAAAGATGCCTCACTATCCATTATCAATCAATCACAATATTAAAATCATTTAATTTATAACCGTACTTAAGCTGTCATTTGGACGAAGAAGATTTTATAAATTGACCTCTAAAAGTCGATTTAATCAAAATTAAGCTCTATGAGTAGCAACTTAAGTGCCTTTAACTTAAGTGGTTCAAATAAAGTCAAGTTAACCGTGATCTTGTAGGCTTGAAGAAGTTTAATTAAGAGGCCTTCATGACATATCCTAGAGGACTCGGATTAGTTGGGTTAGGGAGACTTTTTAAGTTGCATAGTATATGACATAGCAATTTATTTGTTGTAATACACAGTGATATACTAGAATATATATTTTAAAATGTTTAATTTTCATATAAATTTATTATTTTTGTTCACTTTAAGTTTATAATTAAATTGTCATCTCTGGAAAAATGATAAAGCAGCAATATGTTAGAAATAAAAATAATCAATTCTCCCAAGACGGAATTGAACCCGCAACAGTTGCGTTGTCACGTTTAATCTGTATATATATAATATAACTGTAAAAAAAACATGTTTGTACATGAAATGTTTTTACAAAACAAAATATAGCTATTAGTCCTCGCTAACATATAGGATATTTTTTTCCCGAAAATCACTCTTTAAGGGGGTAAAGGGGGGGGGTGGATAAATTTGTATGAAATTTTGTCAGTTTTGCTTATAAAAGCTGTTTACATAAATACTAAGGATTTCTGCCCTTCATTTGTGTGACGGTTACCTGTTTAAAGAATCATAACGAGAAGAATCATCCCTCAGTTGCATAAATAGATAGTCAAAATCTTACTCTATTATGTTGTAATGTATTACGAAATACACCTTATATATTTTACATTATAATATACTCAAAAAAAATTATATAAGAATCATTTGAAAAAACTCAAAAACAGTTATGTCAAAAAATGTTACGAATTACTAAGATACTTTTACTATATCACTAAAAAATATATTGTGCGAAATACATATACATATACTAGGTAGTATGTAATGTGTGGGTGTAGTTTTTAAACGAAACAGTTTTAAATGATGTTTCGTGTAACACACATAGAGCCAAGCCAAGACGAAGGCTTTTATGTATAAAAAATGCAAGTATATTATATCAGAAACAAAACCCGAGGATATCGTAAGAACCTCAATTTTTGTGTAATTTTATTGCAAATACTGGTTAAACCTTACGAGATACTACGGGATTGTGTTTCTTAAAAAGATCTACGAAAAAGTACGCAAGTAGTATATATATATATATATATATATATATATATATATATATATATATATATATATATATATATATATATATATATATATATATATATATATATATATATATATATATATATATATATATATATATATATATATATATATATATATATATATATATATATATATATATATATATATATATATATATATATATATATATATATATATATATATATATATATATATATATATATATATATATATATATATATATATATATATATATATATATATATATATATATATATATGTATGTATGTATATAAATTTAAGTTCAGATCCTTAGCTCCCAAAACATTAACTATAAAATAATATAAAATAACTACTAAAGTGATATGAAGTCTCCATAAAAAGCTACACGCTTATCAAACTCATAAATAAAAAAAAGAACGAATTCAATACATCTCTATACTAAACGCTTTAATTTTACAATAGAATTGTCATTTATAAAACTGCCAGTTATCCGGAACAGGTCGACGCTAAGCTCGCCTTGACACCGTCTTATCAGAAATTTACTTACAATTTAAACTTAAATAAGAAATAAACAAATATTATTAGAGCTTTTAGTTGATTTTTTTTAAAAAGCTTAAAATTAATATGGATATGTGACATTTAGAATCCTGTAAATATATGTACATAAACTTAAATATACTGCACTTGTGTTTATATATGAATATATTAAAATTATAAAAAAACTAGAGATGAAAATTGTTATAAAAGAGTGCTTAGAGTGAAAACGTTTCGTTTTTAAAAATTGTCAATATTATTCTGAGTCAGGAATATGATATTTATTTAAGTTCTGAAACAAGATAAGGTGTGGCGTTGAATTCCACTATTTGTCTTGTTTTCTCGGAGAACGGAGAACAGAGTGACCAGACCAGACTAGAGAGACTGTCTATGTACAGAATAAACCATAAAAAATATATATAAATTAATGTGCCTAATAAAGCTTTTACTCTCATTATTACGTAATGTTAAGAAAAACATTCAAAAAAGCATTACGTATTATGTAAAAGCCATTTAAGTAATTCAAAAGCGAGTTACTCAAAAAGTAATTGCAATAAAATAAATTAGTAGTCATACAAAAAGATTTAAAAAGAAAGTAATAGAAAAATTCAAGCAATTAGAGGGTTAAAAGTTTTCCACTTGCCATCTTCAATATATAAATATTAATCAGAGTTTCAAAAAATCTAATATAACGAAAATTTATTATCATTAAAAAAATTACATAAAATAAAAATTGTGTATTTAAATTTATTTTACTAAATGATTTTAAACATTTTCAATACTGACCACCCCATATCATCCGGATCAATAAACTCGCGCATTTCCCTCCGTCTGATGGTTGATGTCTTTAAATACTGAGCTTTGTTGTGAAAGCTCAAGCAAAACATACAATTTGGTAAGCAAAAGTCGCTTATTTTTGCGAATTACATAGAAAATACTGCCGTAATTGCATAATCACATTTCTTTTTAGGTATTCCAGTATACCTGAGCTTTCCCACAAGCTATAAATGTGTTAGTAAAGGTCTAGAAGTCAAGTCAAAGTAGTTTAAAATCAGTGAAAATAGTGCTTATAGTGTTTTGGATTTCCTTTTTAGGTTTTCTAGTGCTAGTATGTGAAAGTTGTGACGGTAATTATGATGTCCTTTTTCTTTGTCCATTTAACAAAACTCAATGTGCAGTAAATCCACCTTAGATCAAATCTAAAAGAAATATTTTTTTGACGTGTCGGCCATTTTGTCAATCACGGTCGCCATTTTGTCAACTTATTACGTTTTGTAAATAAGCATTAATTTAAAACTATAACTATTAAATTTTTATACGAATTGAATTTCGTTGCAAAAATATTTAAAGATTAACATTAAAAATAAATATTTAAAATATATACACAGAAATGGACTAAGACAAAGGACTTTAGGATTTTGCCTATAAGAGTGAATTGCTTTACAGCCATTTGTAATTACTTACATATGTTATAATTTTTTTGTTACAGTATTTAGTAGAAAATCCTGATAAATAAACTTAACAGTAACATATCATATATATTATAAATTTTTTATCCATTTTAATTTCATATAACAGATAAATAACCTACATTTCTATTTGTATCGGATGTTATAAATTTATACATATATATATATATATATATATATATATATATATATATATATATATATATATATATATATATATATATATATATATATATATATATATATATATATATATATATATATATATATATATATATATATATATATATATATATATATATATATATATATATATATATATATATATATATATATATATATATATATATATATATATATATATATATATATATATATATATATATATATATATATATATATATATATATATATATATATATATATATATATATATATATATATATATATATATAAGGCCACAACTATGCGAATGAATCTGACTGTTTTATCCTATAATGAAAAACAATGTACAAATAAATATTTTTTTATGATTTTTTAAGTGTTAATCCACACTGATAATAGGAAAAATATTTAAAGAAAACGTATAAAAAGCGGAATATGACCATGCGTCCTTTTGCGCACCGTGCAAGCGCTCTAACTACTGGCACATGCGTTGTTCACCACGTTGCAACGAAATTCTTATATTCTTTATACAATTTCATAATATTTCGTTGTGAGCATCTCTGTATACAACAACTTACTAAAAGTAAACTATTTTTACTACGTATTTTTTGATTTAAGCTTTTTGCTGCTGTATTTTTTGTTATTTCCGATCACTTAGTGTACTATATTTCTAATTTGGCACTGTTTACTTAAGACATACCTTCTGGATATCCACCAAAGAACTTTAACTGCCTTTAAGTGCAAATTGTTCACCTCTATTGTATCTGTTATGACGATACTAATATAATTTGTAAATATTCTATTGCATCTAATATTCTGGGAAATCTTTACACGTACCTTGCAAATTTCACATAAATTGTGACAAGTATATGTAAATTTGGGCTTTAAAATTATACTTTTTCTGATAAAAATTGCTTCATGATGGATGAAAATTGCATTGCATTGGTAATTTTTTCCCAGGTTTCATCTAGGTTCAAAGTGCTTTCCATCATTGCTGTACCAATTGCCATGCGAGTGTATTAACAAATAAGCTGAGCTATCAATAACGCTGCTCTTTAATAAAAAATAATGTGAAGTGATTTTATAAATGGCTGAACTATAATGAAAATACAAACATAACTGATTCTATTAAGTCAACGTAAAAATTTTGGAAGTGAAAAACATTTTTCAAGAACCTAAATCGCTCTCTCAAGGGCAATTTTTGCAACAAGTTATAAATTTTGGACCTACATATATCGAGATTTGGACCAAGACATAGTTTCCTGGAGTTCCCAGCAAATTTGTATAGAGAAGATAAAAACCGTCATTTTTGATTGGCATACCATGTAATAAATAAGTTCCTTGCAAATAAATTTATATAGTCTCTTGTTATTCTTTTAGATTATTTTATTGTGATTTTAATTGGTCTGGATAGGTACATAAGACAGATAGATGTATTAAAACTAAACTAAAGTAAATGCTATTTAGCATTTACTTAGTCTGCTTTTATAAGTAACAACCACGGCTCACTATTCGAATTTTTATTTCAGATTGCTTTATCAGTTGAATTTTTCGGCTTATTACGCTTCCACATTTTATATTTTAACACTTATAATTTATAATATTACTCCCTACCCCACTTTAGAATTTTTGAGAGACTTTTGGGAGAATACTATTAACGGTCTTATTTCTTTTTATCGTAAAATGTCACGATATGCTAAAAGGAATCTTCGCAAGCGTTCCAGGTTATCTAGAACCAGCATGAATCAGCAACCTAGAGAAACCAGGCGGGAACAAAGAGAAGAAATTAGAGAAGAGATTACAGAGCTAAGATCTGCTTTAAATGTCTCTGAAGAACCTGAGATAAGACGTAGCCACGTTTGTGATATACCAACCCCATATTCTTCTTTTGTGACTTTCAACAGCATGAGCGTCGATGCAGTACACAAACTGAGACAGGATATTGAGAAGTTAAAAGCACATCTTTCCGCTGCTCACGCAGAACTAGCAGATATAAGTATTGAAAATATTACTTTTAAAAAAACTATATCCAAATATAAAAAGAAAGTGGAATTCATTAATAAAGTTGCTTCAGGAGCAATAATTAATATTATGTCTAAACCTGGTATATCTTTTCTAAAGAGATATAATGAAGATGTGCCATCTACATCAGGAACTACGACCTACCCAAAAGTAACTTGCACTGTAACTGTACCAGATGGAGAGGAAATCGACGAAGATGAAGATAATGATGACGGCAATGATGATGATCATGATGACGGCAATAATGACCACAATGATGATAACAAAGATGACAATAATGACGACGATGATGATGACGACGGTGAAGACGAAGATGATGATGACGATGACGACGACGATGAGGACGATGATGATAACAGTGAATAAGATGGTGTTGAGCAAAAATGAACTGTAGCAAGAGACAAAAAATCTAAAGTAATATTGTCATATTACTTACAAAATCATAGGTACTTTTAGACAAGTTTTGAATGTCTCTGTAAAGTAAATGAGATAAATAAAAAAAAATGGAAAGAATAAAAAGTTATTATTCTTGCACTAATATGGATTTCCGTCTTACGTAAATTTTGAAGCTCCTCATATCAAGTATATGTATTTTTAGTAACCAAAAAAAGGTATCTTCATAAGTAAGTATAAGCTAAGTCTTCAACTGTTGAAAATTACGTTGCGAATATTTAAAAAAAAAGCTTTATATTTTTAAATAATTTTCAGAAGCAGGTATTCATATCAAATTGTAATGTTGTCTAAATGAATTTTCTTCTATTTGGGCGTAGCCCTTTAGCCTAAGGTATACTATATATTTTTACTTGTTAATGTTCTATTGACATTGCATTTTCGATATTAAAAAAAAATAAAAAAACAAGTAAATACAATATTTTGTTGTTAATAGGCATTTTGGATTATTATATTTTTAACTATATTAACTGTGTTTAAAATATGTGTATATAATTTTCGAGATTGTTCGGAAAGGGTTGTTATATAAAAAAAATTATGGCAGCTAATAATGCTAAAAGGGAACTGATTTTTGGGTGATATACAATCGCTGATTAAGGCGAATGTAATATACGCGTGTCTATTGATATAGGTTAAATGTTAATTGTGATGTTATTGCCAGATACAAAAATTATTCTAAGTTATAATAATTCCAGACTGGTTTTTAAAAAGTCTGAAAGGGGCAGAAATGAAAAATATCTTGCTCATGTTAGGCCTATTTGGTGAAGATTTACTACTTGTCAAATTATGACATTTGTAGTTATTTATAATCCTACAAGCAATGGTTGTATTGTTATTTGGACTGAATTTATTAGCTGGGTACTATTGTAGGAGGTTTGGAGGGGAACGATTTACAGAAACTCGTTTTTCCTTAGTATTTAAGAAATATATTGTCTTCTTCAATACTGAAAAGTATTAAATGTACAGTGCAATTAAATTTGATATTGTAATTAAGACTAAAATGATAATACTTAGTAATAATTGCTTATATTTCCAATACGCTTTCTTGTCTACCAAATGTTTAAAATTTATAAAATGTTTGCGGTTGTACTATTTTGTAAGTATTATTATAAAAATTACTTTATAATATATATATATATATATATATATATATATATATATATATATATATATATATATATATATATATATATATATATATATATATATATATATATATATATATATATATATATATATATATATATATATATATATATATATATATATATATATATATATATATATATATATATATATATATATATATGCGTGTATGTAATGTACCTATCCAGCTAAATGTATAAATATATAATTATATATTTTGATTCAATATTTATATTGTTTAAAAAAATGAAAATCCATTCAATAAAATATCATCCTAAATATTTTCAATTTTATTGAATTGTGAAAAGAATACAAAATACAATTAACAAATACTCATGTTGTGAATAAATGAATGTGATCTAAATCTTTCTTTATTATTTCATCCTAATATTATATTATATTTTAATACATTTCTTATCCATCATGTCAAATTTAACGCCTTGGCCATGAGAAGAATCGGCACAAAGAAGACATATTGTCTAAGATTAACGATTTTTCATTGTAAAATCAAATATGAAACGAAGTATAATCGATGCATAGAAGTTAAAGGTTCGATTAGTTTCGGCATAGTTCTCTTATTGGTCTTTTAGACGTCACCAATTTTGGTGAAATGGTGGCTTATTTTTGTTTTTTAGCTTCACACTTCACGAATTGCAGAAAACAGGAAAGTTGTAACCTTATGTTAAGACACTTCGTTCCTTACTTTCCGTCTTTTCGCGCAATACCTCGCGTGTCGAGTGGCAAAAGTCAACGCTGCGCATGCTTAGTTGCCAGAGGGAAGAGAATATAAATGAAAAAGCCTACTTCCATGTATGGAAATCGAATCCGCAAACCGTCGTATTTACCAGTAGTCGCTGCACCCCTGCGCCACGTCGGTCTTCACATAAACAATCTTTAATATTTATTTATAATCTCTTATTTTTTTTACAAATTTTACTTTCATAAGGACATATTGAAACACAGCTGTTAATACAATATTCATTTCCCTAAACCTTTTCCTTAATAGCGTACAGCTCGCTTCAGCAAGACAAAAATTGAAAAAAGCAGCTGCATTACCCAAAACTATATTGCCATAGCATAATACTTCGAAAATCAACATTCCAAAAACTGCTGAGCTTAGTTTATTGGCCGATTCATCAATATAAGGTCGCCACTTTGATTTTGATTCAATGAGATACCGAAAAATACTGTAGACGCAACCGGATCCACGTATTCACCATTCTGGAGTACTGAACTGACGCAAAAGACTAGAATGGACTAATTTAAATTTACCCTATTCTTCAGTAACGACACAGCGACGGTTGTAGAAGATATAAGAGTTTTGTTTGTGAAAACTAGAATATTAGCAAAAAAATTAAGAAATCGTGTAATTTCTTCATAATATTCATAAATCTTGTACAAATAACATCAATGCAATACAATTATATATTCTCTAGATTATTTATGTTATAGGTTAAATAAGTTATATGATTTTATTAAAGATGTGGTACATGTAGAATGTAATTATTAAATGTTCGTACTACGTCCTCGTTGGTTTAAATTTTGAAAGCCTCAGCTGATCATTTTGAGGCCCTAATTACTGTTGGCGACTCTAAACCTTTCCTTAACAGTTAGGGGTCTGTTTTTTACACATTCTTATAAAAAACATGGACCTGTTTCCACATCTATTTGATTGTGACGATATCATATAGTGAGAGTTTGGAATGATGCATCAGAACGATGAGCTTATACTAAATATAGCGAAAATCTAGAAAATTGCTCGCAAAAGCCAAGGATCTATTGCTATTCTTATATATTTTGCATCGGCATCGGCATAATCACAAACATATTGTTCTTTTTTCTCTAAGTGCCGGAAATCTAAAGCTTAGTTTTTTCTAGCTTCGCGCTTTATCCCGCACATGGCAGGGTAGGCAGAGGGAACTGCAGGGACCGTGGGAACCTAGTGTTAAGACACTCCGTTGCTTAGTCCCTGCTTTCTCCGTCCCCACTTTCCGCCTTTTTCGAGGCATTGCGTGTAGAGCGGCAAAACTCAAAGCGGCGCTTTCCCTAGTTTGCCAGAGCGAAGAAAATCGAAATAGAAAATTCCATCTTCTCCGTACTAGTTCTTTTCGTTTCGTTTAATCTAACTTATTAACTAAAGCTTAGTTAAAGTTAGATTAAACGAAACGAAAAGAACTAGTACTAAATTCTTAGCAATATACTTGAATTATTATTTTAGTACTTGAATTATTATTTGAGGACCGTCGTGGCGCAGACGCGTAAGCGTCTGCCTGTAAACGCGACAGTTTGAAGTTTCAATTCCCACCCGGGGAAGATGGATTTTTCTATTTCCATTATCTTCGCTCTGGCAACTAGGCAACGCACGGCGTTGAGTTCCGCCACTTAAAACGCAATGCCTCAAAAAAGGCAGAAAGTGGGGACGGAGAAAGCAGGAACTAAGCAACGGAGTGTCTTAACACTAGGTTCAAATGGTTCCTGCAGTTCCCTCTGCCTACCCAGCAATATGCGGTATAAAGCGTGAAGATCGAATAAAAAAATATTTTTGTATATACTATTTATATAGTGTGACAAGTCTGTAATATATGGTCAGAGCCTAATTATTTAACTTTGGTTCTTTTTTTAAGAGCAATAAGATTGAAAATATAACTAAGCATAACAAAAGCAATTTAAAGTGCAAAGTTTCAACAAAATTGTTAAGAATTTCATATAAAACTAAATGTATTAATCATTCTAACAGCAAGACATTTACTGACCACTAACCGTTAAAACGGTCACAACTAAAAATAACACTTACAAATTCACACTATATAAGGTCCACTCCACTTTGTCGTGAGGAACGCGTGCATTTTATTTGCTAATAATAATAATGATATAATGGTGGAACTCTAAATATTTATGTTTTGGTCGAGGTCAAAGAGCGATCAGTTGAGCAAAAGACCTCTTTAACTTATATTGAGCTTATAGTAATAGTAATTATAGTAAGTTAAAAACTTAACTTTCATCCTTAAAAACTTAAGGATGAAATAAATTTTTAAGGTAATGAGGTTTGGTTAATGGTGATCCATAGAAAAATGCGCTATGATGACATAGAATTGTGAAATAAATTTAAAAGTATAACTCGTTAAAGTAATAAGTCATTAAGTTTCAGAAGCTGTGATTATAAGAAAAATTAAGAACTAATTTTATATAACATATATGTATGTGTATACATATATGTCTTATATATGTCGCACATGAAGTATATGCGTTGCATTTATCCCATATCCCGTACATTGATAGAATTGATGTTATTTTCATATAAAATAACTACTATTGTACTTAATAATAATTGTAATATCAAGTGTATAAGAGAGCTACTGCTAAGCTTCTCGTCGAATCTTCTCAGCGGAACTGCCTCCTGAACAAGCGGTTCGTCAAATCAAAGTGTTTGTAAAAATAATTGAAATAAATAATATTTTACTTTGATTTGATGTAAGACTTCGTTTACAGTTACCTAGGCCTATTTTGACCACAAAGGTAAGTCACATGTAAAAGTTAGTAGTAATTTTATAAAATATATCCCAATACTTAACGATGGTGATCATGGCATAATGAAAATGACAATGTCTGTCACTTAAACAATTAAAACAAATTTATCGCGTATATTAACATTTAGTGTGATATAATAATTATATCAAATGACAGACGAATGCCACCTCAGTCTACCCGTGACCACGGACTACTGCAAGGTGTTCGAAACGTCGGGTTTCACAAAAAAAAAATAATATACGCGATAAATCCGTTTAAATTGTTTTATTTAAAATCGCGAAAATCAAAGAACTTATCTGTCACTTAGTTTGTCAAGATCACTTTTTTCAATAAATCCTCCTAGAAATGTATTGTTTAATCAAAATTAGTTGATTTCATACAAAATATATGGTCAAAGATTATAAAATTCTTTCTCCAGAAAGAAACACCAGGCGTTACACGGCGTGACCATCGCATGTGTTGTCAAATCTTAGTCAAAATCTACTATAAAGTAGAGTATAGAATTGTCGGAAGCCACTAGGCAAAGCGCGGCGTTGAGTTCCGCCACTCAAAACGCAATACCTTGAAACAAGCCGAAAGCGGGGACGGAGAAAGCAGGGACCAAGCAACGGAGTGTCTTAACACCAGGTTCCTAGAGTTTCGTTAGGGATAAAGCGTAAAGCTAACACTTATACTAATACATTAGTCATTAGGGTAATTCGGGGAAGCAGCTGAAGGCGTGTGGTAGTGATAATTACATCCGTTTATTGGCTATTAACTGTGTTATGTAATTATGTGAGACGTGAATGTGAGCCGGTAACTATTGTTATATATGTATATATATATATATATATATATATATATATATATATATATATATATATATATATATATATATATATATATATATATATATATATATATATATATATATATATATATATATATATATATATATATATATATATATATATATATATATATATATATATATATATATATATATATATATATATATATATATATATATATATATATATATATATATATATATATATATATATATATATATATATATATATATATAAAATCATAACAAGCTTGTTATATGTCAATTTAGACTTTTAATTATATTATAGAAAACTGAAACTATGTATGTATTTTTGTATATATTATAAACTGAAAAGGAAATCAACGATTTTTCTAATAATTTTTTCTATTCGTCTTTCGTATTTGTACATTTCACTAAAAGAGGAACAACACATAGGATTTTATTATGGATTTACGGAACGGAAAAAATCTACTATACCACATATATCTACTCAGAAAAAGTGTTATTAAAATTTAATTATATTAATTTGATATTAAGTTATTTGAAAAAGTATTTATATATATTAGTAAATCTGAAAACACAAGGTTTTTTTTCAAAACAAACAAATTCAAAATAAATTTCGTATATTTCAAAATGGTGAAAGCTTAAGTGCTTTAGGCTTCTAGCGACCATATATATGAACCATATATAAGTATCCGTAGTGGGACGTCGTGGCGCAGTAGTGTCGCGTTTGTGGGTTCGATTCCCACTAAAGAGGGATGGATAAATTGATTTCCATTTTATTCGCTTTGGCAACTAGACAAGCACGGCGTTAAGTGCAATGCATTGCCTCGAAATGCGGATAGCTGATTACGTCTTTTTCCCCGAGTGGGAATCGTATCCACAAATACGCATATACAGGAAGCCTCTGCACCTCTGCGCCACGATGGTATTTTTTAATATCAAAAATCTTATTAGGTAAACAATATAAAATTAATAATGTTATTACATATGAGACGGTCTCAAAAATTGCTTCCCTTAGACCTTTTGTTACCTTTCATCAAAACCTTTTAAATACCAACTCTGTTACAAGAAAATGTGCATAGTTTAAATATTGTAAACGTGTAAAACAATTTACGTCATAGAAAAGAGTACAAAATTGTTCTCAACATTTCAGGGGATTTTATAACTTTATATATAGAAAGGTAAATTCACTCGAATGTTATTTTGTTGAAATAGTAACAATACAATAATCAATACAATAATCATTTGTGGTGTCAAGTTCCGCCTTTTAACACGGCATCCTCTCAAGTTGGGCAGAAAATGAGGGAAAAAAGTGTCTTGCCCTGTGTTTACTCTGTTTCAGGAGTAAAAAATATTGAAGCTTAAGAAATGATTTCTAACGTAATTTGAAATGAAATTTAACCCAATAAGGTTGATATAGAAATATTTGGTGTAAATTTGCTTATAGCAGGGTAGGCAGAAGGAACCGGAAGTTAAGTAGTGTTAAGACACTCTATTGCCATTTTATCGAGGTATTGCGTAGTGAGTGGCTGAACTCAACGCTGCGCTTTCTCTAATTTCTATATTAAAGAAAACGAAAATGAAAATATATATCTTTCCCGACTGGAAATCGAACCCACAAACCGTCACGCTTACGGGCAAATTTCTGAAAATAGTCAACTAAAGGAACTGAATTTACAAATTTATTAAAAAACTTACTCCAACCCCTAAATTACAATATTCAGCGACTAACTTTTTACATCTTTAGGTTATTTTTAAAATAAAGTAGAATATTTAAAACCTAGACCAGAATGCTACATATATAGAGAAGTAAGGACACCATAATAGAATCAGTTTTTATATATAAATAGTTATATTTTTAAACGTTTTTACAATTAAAAAATGAAAGTAATGTAACTCTTCACTTTTCTTTGTTTCTCTTTTTATTTTGTTACGTAAAGATTCAACACTATGTATTATATGTAGAAGTATGAAGGTACGTGTACTAAACTGTAAATAAAGTAAGTCAATATAAATTGGTTATCTATCGAATATTCATCAAAAAGAATGAAATCTTCGTCCAAAAATTTCCATAACAAACAGGATGCGAACAATATATAGGGTAAACTTGCCTAATTCGTACCACTTAAGGAGAACCTCAAATATTTTGGAAAAGAAGGAAAGATACATAGTTATTTATATTAAGTTATTAACTATAACTAATCTTCTATTAGTATATCAAAATAAAACAACGTAAATCTTTTAAAGTTCTGAAAAATAAGCAAATTTCAAAAACTTAAAAAAAGTACGATTTAAGGCCATTCGTCTTAAATCGTACTAGTATATTCTTAAATCGTACTTTGAGATCCTATCCTTGGTTTACAAAAATAAATATGAAAATCTTAGTAGCTAATGTATTGAATGCTAGTACATTAGTATTTAGTAATATAGCCAATAGTTTTTGCCAATTCCTGGCCGTTATCACAGTAATAACATTATGTTTAGTTGTTCCTCCACATAGCTTATGCGTACTTAGCGTACCCATACTTCACAATTACTGCATTTAATCATGTTTTCTCGGTTTCTGTTAAATAATGTTGTAATACCAACTGTCATTTTCATCTTGTTCTTGTTTCTATTTCTTGTTTTCTTTTTGAGGTATTTTTGTTTTCTTACATTTAGCTTCTTTGAAATGGTCTTCTTCTTGGTTTCTTCTACTTTAACTTCAGGCTCTTGTTTATATGGACTCCCTGTAATAACAAGAGTACCTTTGGCTTTTCTTTTAACTGGTTTCAATGTCCCAGAAGTGAATTTATTGGCAACAATACTCCAATTGTGTCTAGAATTAGCTCTGAAGAAAGAATGGAGTTCTTTCTGTTCTATATTACATTTTAAACATTGATCTTGCTGTTTTTTTGACATGTTGCCTTAACATAGTAACAAAATAAATTAACACAAATAAAATACGAAAAATAACTAAAAATTAAATTAAAATATTAATAGTTTTCCAAAATCGTACCGGTACGATTTAAGAAGTTGCTGCGAGTACGAAATAGGCACAAGTGTCTACCGAATTTCAAATCTGCTGAAAAAAAAATGTCAACAAACAAGGGAGTTTCATTTTGTGAAATACATTCATAAATATGCGTATAATTATATTATAATAAGTTAAACAGCTTAAGAACCATATACTTTGAACACCGTTCTTGTGAAACATGCGAAAAAAATGTTCAAAAAGTAAGAATAAACTTACTTTCTTTATATTTTAGTCTTAAGCAACGTAGTAGATTTTCATTTGTTATATGTCAATATGGCCGCCAGTTATTAATATTTTATGGTACTAGAGTCACTAGTAACTATTACCCAAGCCGAAATATAAACGAGGTACGATTTAGGCGCAGGTACGAATTAGGCAAGTTTACCCTATATATATATATATATATATATATATATATATATATATATATATATATATATATATATATATATATATATATATATATATATATATATATATATATATATATATATATATATATATATATATATATATATATATATATATATATATATATATATATATATATATATATATATATATATATATATATATATATATATATATATATATATATATTATATATATATATATATATATATATATATATATATATATATATATATATATATATATATATATATATATATATATATTGTTCGCATCCTGTTTGTTATGGAAATTTTTGGACGAAGATTTCATTCTTTTTGATGAATATATATATATATATATATATATATATATATATATATATATATATATATATATATATATATATATATATATATATATATATATATATATATATATATATATATATTGCTTTCTTATTTGCAATTTTTTCCAAGCGGAAATCGAACTTGCTACCTTAAAGTATAGCAGTTTGACAATATTTCACTGATTTTATTTTGTATGTAAAACGAAATAATAACTCCTAAAAACATAATGAAACAAAGCTCGTCCCCTATCTGTAAACGTTATCACTTATCAGATAATATTTTACACCATTCCACAATAGGCAGCCATTATGGGAATTGAATTCGATAGTCATGTGGTTATATATATTTAGTACTTACATATCATTACAATATTGGCTATATTAAACCTTAGTATATATATATATATATATATATATATATATATATATATATATATATATATATATATATATATATATATATATATATATATATATATATATATATATATATATATATATATATATATATATATATATATATATATATATATATATATATATATATATATATATATATATATATATATATATATATATATATATATACATATATATATATATATATATATATATATATATATATATATATATATATATATATATATATATATATATATATATATATATATATATATATATATATATATATATATATATATATAAATAAGTTACTACTACTTCTTCCTTTTATCTCAGGTCTTCCAAGATATCGTTGTAATACATTAATTATAAAGAAACTTTTAAATAAAACTTTTTGAGTTACCAGTCTTACCAAGCAAGTTAGCTAGTTCGTTGATATAACCAGGCCAGGTTACTTTTAAACAGTTTAAATGAAAGTTATAAATGAATTGTAGCTTGAATAAGGTTCTACATTTTACTTGGTTCTTTTTCTAGCTTCACGCTTTATTCCGCATATTGCAGGGTAGGCAGAGGGAACTGCAGGTACCTTATGAACCTAGTGTTAAGACACTCGGTTGCTTAGTCCCTGCTTTCTCCGTCTCCACTTTCCACCTTTATCGAGGCATTGCGTGTTGAGTGGCGGAACTCAACACCGTGCTTGCCTAGTTACCAGAGTAAATATGATAGAAATAAAAAATATTCACTTGCTTGAGTGAGAAACTGACCTACAAACGGTCGCGTTTACAGCCCGACTACGCCTCTGCGTCACGACGGTACTCTTTAATATTTATATGATCAGTAAATTATTAATTTGTAAACGTAACAGTTTTATATGGTTACAAAATTTAATATTAGATTTATATACATGCATAGTATATACATTTATTTATGTATATAGGGTAACCTTAAAGACTAAAAAAATCAACTCAATCGGCGCTTTTGCATGCAGCCGTCGGACCATACAATAAGGGAGCTACTCTGAGATATTGTTCTTAAGTGATTTATGTCATTTAGTGCAATTACGCAGAATCTCAATCCGGAAATACTCAAAACAAGTAGTCTAGTGTGTTTCGATCATTATCTTTAAAAATAAACTTTAACCACTTCTAGTTTCTAACAATAATAATAAATTAACGTTTAGTTTGTACTCATACGAACTGTCTTAACAAATTGCTTAGAAATATATCGGCTTTATTAAACAAGTAAAAATATGAAACACGTA
>JAZFAU010000011.1:142500-195000 GCA_037178615.1 Dione vanillae
TTATACCATGTGTTCTGGAGAACTTTTTGATCTGGTGCCTGCCGCGGATTTCTCCAACCGCACAGTACGATACAAATTAAGATATCATCCCCACCATCTGGACACGTGGAACTCTTCTACTGTGCAGTTCCGTAGAAATTTTTTTCCACGCACCACACTAATGTGGAATAGCCTACCTGCGGCAGTGTTTCCTGATCGATACGACATGGGTACCTTCAAAAAGCGCGTCTACGTCCACCTTAAAGGCCGTCAACGCTCTTGTAACACCTCTGCTGTTACACAGGGCCGTGGGCGTCGGTGATCACTTACCATCAGGTGACCCGACCGCACGTTTGCCTTGTCCTTCCCATAAAAAAAAAAAGAAACATCCGCCCAATCGAAGAAAAGCTCTCTGAAGCACGTTTGAGGTGGTACGGCCACGTAATGAGAAGACCTGAAGATCACATGACAAGACAAGTCCTGAGCTTAGATACCGGACCTAAGAAGCGAGGGAGACCTTTTTAACTTGGATGTCTGTTATAAACAAAGATCTAAAGGAAGCCCAAGTTAATGCCTCTACCATCCAAGATAGACCAACCTGGCGAAGAATGACGAGGAGAACCGACCCCAAGTAAAATGGAATAAGGCTAGACAGAGAGAGAGAAACATGATTAAGCAAACAATATTTATCAATATATTATCACTAATTATATTGGGTTCAATTCCCAGCTTTGAGCAGAAAGAGCAGTGTTAAATTCCGCCGCTTAATTCCATTGAATCGGAGATCTCCATCGTCTTGAAATATATAGTATAAATAAAAAAATTACGTTTGTAAAAGTAGATAGTTTTAAATTAGCAAGTATAGGAGCATCAGTTTGATTATTTTATATTATTTAAAAATCAACATGAATTTAAATCAAATCCATGAAATTCTATAGTGTCTTCATTAAAATGACGTACGATTAAAAACTTCATATAAATATCCATATAAAAAATTTTTAATGAATGCCGCAACGACGATGGCCTAGACGAATATACATGAACTGTTTGGATCAAAATCAATTTCTTGTAACAATATGTTTGAAATATCATTATTTGGCTAGCACACAATGAGCATGGATTCATTTCCCAATTTAGGAACTTTCTAAACAAAAAATTATTTATGTGATAGACAGGTAGTACATTCTTCATATTACATTCAAAGTGTTGAGAAACGGAACTTAACGCTATAATTTTTCCTTCCAGAGATGGAAAATTAAAATAACTATTTTCTCCAGTCCATACAATAGTATACACATGTATAACTTGTGATATAAAAATTGTCATCCTCAATAGAATTTTCAGTCTTTTAAATTTGACAAAAAAATATACAGCCATATTTGAAAATAAACGTAAATAAATATAGATTTTGCTATCTCACAACTAAATGTCTCTAGAAATATATTTTCAATAGAAATATTGCATTTCGTGCTTCCGAGAGGAGGGCACAGCAGATAATAACTTCAACCTAGAATAGAATGACGCAGAGGTGACATTGTGTTACTTACGAAGCGATTCTAGACGTTCTTGGGATATTCTTACAAATAGTCCTCGGAGATGTCTTGTAAAATATTCGCCATAGGTCAGATATAGCTTTATACGACTATAAAAAATGTAATTTTAAACATCTCTATTATTATATTGCAAGTTTTTGGATTAAAAGACGATTAAGGTCTTAAATTGACTAAAAATAGAGAAATAGTGGACCTTTTCTTTTGCCCACTTAATATTTCTGTATAGTTAAGACGGTATTATACATTAGGTTGGTATATTAGGTTGGTAGACACTACCTACCCGTTAAATTGTTTTTTTTATATAGATAAACCGTTTAAATTGTTTTATTTCATATACAAAAATCAAGATTTTATTATACTAAGAGATAATTCAGTTGTTCCAAAATCCCTTTGAGTTGAATTGAATTTACTGAATTTCATCTAAACCAATCAGCTCAAATGATTAAGACCAAAGTACCTATACAGTTATATAAAATATCCACTCGAAACTGTTTTTGTATGAAAATATCCAACGAACGCCAGCTCTTACGTTTCATAATTTTATAGAGATAGCTCTTGCATTTTTTATTACACACGATTAAGCATTGTTGGCTTTATGCGATTTTATAGCATTTTTAAATATACATATATATATATATATATATATATATATATATATATATATATATATATATATATATATATATATAATATATATATATATATATTATATATATATATATATATCTATAATATTATATATATATATATATATATATATATATATATATTATATATATATATATATATATTAATTATATATATATATATATATATATATATATATATATATATATATATATATATATATATATATATATATATATATATTATATATATATATATATATATATATATATATATATATATATAATATATATATATATATATATATATATATATATATATATATATATATATATATATATATATATATATATATATATATATATATATAATATATATATATATATATATATATATATATATATATATATATATATATATATATATATATATATATATATATATATATATATATTTGTAATAAACATATATATATTTCGGACAATTTATATTTGGTATCAACAGGAAGTATTTTTTTCTTGGAAATTTTATAATAAAAAAGTAATTTGAATTACTTACATATTTATCAATAAAATGTGAACTTTGTTATATCCCAGTAAGTTGAGCTTTTAACTTTATCTACGTAACGAAAAATGTCTAATAATTTTAATCTTTATAAAATAACATTGAATTTTCTCTAGGGCTTCTCTCTATAATAATCCTACAGGACCAGAATATGACACGTTTCTAAGACCTTGTACGGGTAATGCTGTGAAGCTTCACGAGCTTCCTGAAGCAGACATTTTGTACTTATAATACCAACTATTGTTATTTCTAGGCGTTACTCTTATAAACTTTATCCTCCTTCACTTTAGAGCTTTCATCTAAGGGTAAAATCATTTTTTTTACATGAAAGCTATATTTTCACCTTCACACATCTAATACGTCTTGAACTGGTGTATTTAACTAAATAAAAAGTTCCCCTTTTTTCTAACTGTATGCAAAGTAAAGAGATCAACCTAGTAAGTTACCTAAATAATTAATAAGGTAATTTCTACGTAACGCCCATACGTACTTTAAGGCACTCCTGATTGGGGAAAAACCGTATATCATTTGTCTGTGAGTGTGTGTGTGAGTGTGTGTGTGTGTGTGTGTGTGTGTGCGTGTGTGTGCGTGTATATGTGTACGTGTGTGTTAGACATTATATATCCACTCAAGGTAGTGATAAGCTAATTTAATTAATTTTAAAATGCCTGTGACTAACGAAAATATTGTGTTACGTCGAAAACCGATATATGATACGCAAACTTGCGCCGTGTGTAATATTAAATCTATATTTTAATGAAATAGTCGAAAGTTTAATTGAACGATAGTAAGCGATTGTGACCAACAGTTGCCTAAAACAGGAATGCTCTGATGGAAGTAGGTCAGACGTCACCAGGCGATTTAGAGTACAATTGTAGCAATTTACTTTAAAAATGGACCTTAGTAAAGATAGTCTAATAATATGATGTTAATAAAGTGCAATAAAATGCATGGATTTTTTTCTTACTCTTTCTTACTTGCTATATATGATATATTCTATATTATATGCGGGATATTGAGTGGAGCTAATACTAATAAATGTATTTTAAATATTTTTTTGCTTTCAGGCTTTTTTGGCTTTGAGTGTTTTGTTTGTGTTGTGTTTTAGTTTTAGCTATCATTATGTACGAGTAAGCTAATTCACCTTTTACATTATGTCGCAGTAAATTTGCTCTATTCATTTGGTGTTCCGAGCGTGCCAATGAAGCACCTATGTTTTTATTTTGTCTAAATTACTTGAATTTCATTTTAATTCTGGGACTGGAAAAATTTTATTCGAATACCACATCACTGTACAAAAGTGGCACAAACAATGTTTCTTAAAATGATAATATTTGTATCATTTTTCTTTTTCCTATATATTTCACTCTTTCCTTTGAAAATAAGCGTCGCGTTTTATCTCTTAAATAGAGTGAGAAAATGGGACTTAAACCCGAAACCAGTGAGACCTCAAATGCCTAAAATGGAATCAGAAGTTCAAAAATACAAAACAAAACTTCATATACTTACATAACACACACACTCACACACACACATACACACACACACATACACACACACTCACATACACACACACACACACAGCTACAAGAGCCGTGGGAACCTAGTATTTAGGTACTCTGTTCCCTGCTTTCCACCTTTTCAAGGCATTGCGTTGGGTGGCGGAACTCAACTCCGCGTTATTACCTAGGTGTAAGAGCGAAGGAAATGGAAATGAAAAATCTATCTTCCCCGAGTGGGAATCGAACCACAAGGCGTCGCGCTTACAGGCAGGTCCTTACATAACATTTAATAAGAGTATTACAACTTAAAATAGACAAACAGCTATATTACCGTCTTCATAAAATCACAGAAACTCACAATCTAACATCGCCCTGTTATTGGATAATAGCTTCAAGTACCCTCTCTAAATCTTTTTAAAACGTTTTGTAATTTATCGTTATATTTTCTAAGTAGATAATAAGTTTAATATACGAGTCAGTCGTTGGCAACGTTCAGGCAACGACTGGTCGCCTAAATGCCCTAAAAGTGCTACAAATAAATTGATTTATTTATTTTTTATTCGAGTTGGATAAATGTTTGTGTCGACTTGTGTGTGTTTTAGATCACAAAATAACTTCGAATGGGAATCGAACCTATAATAATAATTTGGTGGAGTAAATTCGTAAATCTTATTTCGATTACTACATGTACCTAGGTGGCATTTTTATTAAAATACATTTACTTTTTATTTAAAATACAGTTAATTTATAGATTTTAAAGTGACGTTCCAAGGAAATGTCATAGCCCAAGAAATAAAAATGATTTTTCTGCTGCTTTCCTACCGGAAGTCGACCGCGAGCTTCTTAATAAGCATCTATAAAAATCTAAATTAATTAATAACTAAATAAATAAGTAAAAAAGTAAACATAAGTATATAGCACGTATATAATATTTTCTATATCTATTCATGACAACGTATGGCTGAGCAGAGTGCTTAAGCGGTTCACAATATTTGTGGGAGTGAGTTCAAATCATTCTATGCTTATTTTTTATAAAAAAATAGTAATATTAAGACACTCCATTTTGCACTTTTTGTATTCCATGTAGTGCTAGAGTAGGAAAGTGGACTAAATCTTTTCAAACCATTAGAGTATTTAACTGCTCAGTATTTAACTCCTGCTCTGTCCTGCCGCGCCATGTTTCCTTTGAAATTTACTTATTTTCCTATTTTTTAAATATTGTTAAAATAAAAATTACATATATAAAAAAATATATTGTATGATTATCTCGTATTATGTGAAAGACATATTACATCTACATTATGAAATTTGGAACACAATACCTTCTTAGTAATTACAAAATGACTCTAGTAAAACTAAGTTCTCAAGACATTCCACACCACAACATTCTCCCTATTAAAATGCAACGACATAAAAACAAAAGAATTATACTCGTGCTAGATTTTCTTTTACTGCAAAAAAATAACGCCAATGTGCAGGATAAAGCGAGAAGCTAAAAAACCACATCGAATAACTAAAGCAATTTAAATGAAATTGCTGAAATATAAAGCGAAAGATACTGTAAGTTTCAAATCAGATATTTATGCAGGTCGGAGTGTTCAAGGGAGGGTTACACCTTCTAAAGTAGCTTCAGTCGACAGGAACGATGATCGATGAGCTACAACATCCTTTGTAATATCCGCGCCACCGCCGCTTCCGGCTGTGGTCAGAAATGTGGAAAATATTTGATTTTTCATTTCGTTTATTTTTATGTAATGATCACTTTTTATTATATTCTTTTTATGTATATATAATATTTTAACAAATTAAAGAAACTTTGTTCTTCTAAAAGAGAATTTTAAATTGATTTTATTTAGTCATTATTCAGTTGATAATCAAATATAGTTATATTATACAATCGCGGCGTTGAGTTCCGCCACTCACTCACTTCATCTAAAAAGGCAGAAAACAGGGGAACAGAGTGTCTTAACACTAAATTTCCACGATTCCTGCATTTCCCTTTACCTACCTTGCTGTAGGTAAAGCGTGAAGCTCAAAAAAAGAATAAGTTATTTATTTTCAATTATATGCAACTGCTATTGTAAAAGTATTTTCATTTGGCCGTGCACTGTGGTTCAATTTGACGCACCGTCTGGTGACGTCACAGCGAAATTAATGGCATCGAAACTCAGTTTTAAGAGAAAAATAATTGTGCACATATCCAAATGTCAAAGTATTTCAGCAGGAATTTCGCCTATATGTTCAGTTTCGCAACATACAAATGTACATTTAATTAAATTGCAGATAATATAATATTTATTTAAAAATATCTTTACAATAATATAATCTCTATCCAAAATCTTCAAATAGATCTAAATTAAATTGAGGATATTATTTATCATTAAGTCAACAAAAGTGAGATCTATAAAAAATATTAAAATAAAATAAACACTGGCAGGAAAGCAATTAAGTTAATAAAATAAATATAAAACTTAATTATTGAATAATTAATCTGTAGCCATTTTGTGACATAATTACTATTTGCCGCCAAACTATTACTGTCAAATAAATCACAAGAAATTGATAGATGATTTAAAATTCTGAATGAAGTTTACAAGTAGATACTTTTATTAAGAGTTTTTAAAAAGGATTGTTATAAAAGTTCATCAATTTCCATTAAGTTCGTCAATGGCGTAGTGGGTTCTTGTGTTCCCTTGTTAATTGTTATCGCTTCCTACGTGTTATATCAATACTAATATCCAGCCACAGCTTCGCCTGCTTTTGTTATTTATATTGTATGTATATATGTATGTATTTGCAGATTTACTCTAAAAATTTATAAACTTGTATAATCCTTGATAATCCCTTTCGTGTTTTAAAAAAAGTCGTCTGGTACAAATAATGATGACATTGGCAGGCTAGGCAGAGGTAACTGCAGGAACCTAGTGTTAAGAAATTCCTTTACTTAGTCCCTGCTTTCTCCGTCTCTGCTTTCTGCCTTTCCGAGGTATTGCATGTTGAGCGACGGAACTCAACGCCGCGCTCTGCCTACTTACCAGAGCGAAGACAAAGGAAATAAAAAAATCCATCCGAGTGGGAATCGAACCCATAGTCCTCGGTCATTGGCCTTTCTTTTTCTAGAACAAAAATTATATAACTTTTCGGTCTTTGCATTGTTCAAAGTTCTTTAATAATAAATATATATTTTTATTTCACAGCCAATTTATGTATATCAATCGCTAACAGTTAATATTTTCAACGACTGAATCTAATGGTATCAAAAATCTATTATACTATTTTTAATTTTTTATCTATCTAAAATAATTACTTATTTTTTTAATTAGTTGTATTTTTAAAGTTATTGCACGTATGCAAACTATCCCATTATGCCATGATAGCATCAACTATTATATAAGATGCTTAAACGAATAATTACTCAGTAAATTTTCATTGTGGTCTCATAAATTTTCATTCTTGAATAAATATTATATTTTATAACGAGTATAAAACTGTATATTGTTTTTAATATGCATAGTATAATAATATATTATTTACGTAGATTTAAATTTAAAAATATGAAACGCCTTGTCATAAAAAATACAGATTAAAACTGAACTGGAGGCTAACTACAATCTACAGAGTTGAATTAAATGAGATCTGTCACTCTGTCAGATCAGCGCAAAACAAAGTGATGAATGACTTTAATAATTCCACTAAGTCCATTATAGACAATTTCATTTTTATTTTATCCATTGATTCTTTAAGATTTAAGAAATCATAAAAAATATTTTCTTAATTCATTGGCACTATGTTATATTGTCTGTGGCTGTAAATTTGTATCCCATTCGGGGATTCCCGCTCTAATGAATTATGTTATAGAAATAAATCCCACCACTCTCGTTACCAAATTGATTTCTCGTTTGTCAAATTCGTATGGAAATCGAAGATCAGACTATATTTCTCATGCTATCGCTTGTATATATTGAATATATACATATTATATATGTAAGCGACAATATAGTAGAGGAGTTTATATTTCAATATTTTGGTTCACTCTGTCCTTGTTTGTCAAATTGAAAGCTAATTTTGAACTTTTTTACAATGTAATGTACGCAACAATAATCAGTAATTTACTAATGGTGATTTTACGTTCTTTTATATAATAATGTAACCAGTATAATTTATTTAAACACTAACTTTTATCTATCACACTTTAAGCCTTTTTGCCTTTACGATTTATTACGACAAAGAAAATATTATAATAACACTCCGTTCTCTTATCTCCGCTTCAGATAACTAAGCGTTTAATAATAGAATTATGATAAAAATGGGGAAAATTCCCCCGAAATCTCTTTCGGGGGAATTTGAACCCACAATTAAACATTTAAAGTCAAACGCACATCTACTCATCGTAATAAATTTGTAAACCTTTAGCATTATAACTATGATAAAGGTATATTATACAAATTGTTTTTATCAGATGTACTTTGCGTGTAATTTGCTAAATTGTAGAATATTTCATAATTTTACAACATTATTGTATGCAGTATCAACTGCATAATCTCATTGAGTCCACGGAAGGACATATAACTTGATACCATAATGTTGTTTTAAATGTATTTTTAATTAGATATATTGTTTTATAAACTAAAGAGTTCGGTTCATGTGTTTAATTTTTGTTCATTTATTCAGCAGCCTTCTATGTTTTAATATTGCGTCATGTTAGCAAACTCGATGCATTTAGTGTTACTTTTAGTATGCACATGTAGACAGAAAGGCAGTCATTTTTTTTCCTCTTCATTCAGCAAAGAGACCTAGAAACTAATAAAACAGCATTATACTTCATAGTTTATAAATTATAATTTTCATAAATATAGTAATAAAATTTAATAAAACACGTAAGCAAAATCAGATAAATCATCACAGTAGTAGGTTTAAGTAAATAAATGAAATTTCCACTTTTAGTTTACAGCCTTAAAACCCATAAAGATAACGTATACAAGACAAAAACGTATACGGCGAGCGTTACGCTGTTTATTACCCCAAACAGGGACATTTACATAAATGATTTATAACGAGACCTATCAACAACAGCCCTGTTTTATATGTTAAGGAGACTGGTAAGGAAATATTTTTTAATATTAATATATTCCTTTTTTACACACAACGAGGACAATTATTATAATATATATTATAAATATTATTTAATTAAAAAACAAGAAAAAATATTTCGTCATTTTGCTTCATAACAGCTAGCTTATATTATCCTGATATTACATCATATGGAGAGTTACAGCATTATTTTTATTAAAAACAAAAGTTTTAAAATATTATGAAAATTATAATTAAAATATGACCTTTACGAGAATTAAGAAAATAAAACAAAACGTTTATGTTGTGAATTGTAATAATTTTCTAGCTTAAGTATGTATATTATAACATTATTTTTTTAAATTTTTAGTGTTCTGTCACATGCCAGCAACTAAACAAAAATTTATAGTCTGTACAAGAAAAAATCGTTTCATATGACACATGACAACTACATTCCTATGACTAATGTCATTATTTCTGACTGCAGCAATAAATAAATAAACCGCAGTTCAATTTTAAAATTCATATTAAAGTAATCATGGATGCTGTTAAGTTACCACGATCGTGCGACACATTCGTTGTTTTGCCGCCATTAACAAAAAACAATGTTGTTATATTTGGGAAAAACTCCGACCGTCCTCAGAACGAAGTCCAAGAAGTCATACTGTCAAAGGACCGAACTCGAAATTCCAAATTAAAAGTAAGAATTTATGGATTTGATTATGTTATTTATTATTTTTTATTTAATTTTTATTTCTTTGATAATATTTACTTCTTTAACGGCTAAGTAATGATCTATTAAGTAATCCTATGTGATATATTACAATGTTATATAAAACGAATATACATATTTAACAAAATATATTTTCTAAGCTTTATAATAAGCCGCTATTACCAAGTAAATCTTCATTTTTATGATAGTAATCGCTTTAATTACCTATGCTAATAATCTATAAATTAAGAATACTTAAATAAATAAAGAATAATACATAAACACTTGAAAATACTCTTTATTCTTACACATATTTTTGAATTTTTTTTAATAAATGTATCCTTAAACTAACTAACTAAAATAAATAACTAAACCAAAAATAAATCTTATATTTGATTAACAATAACCAATTACAATGTTGAAGTGAATATTTAATAAAAAAATAGTGTTTAAAATTGTGCATAAAGTTTTAGACATGCCTTTATAAGGAAAAGCTCATAAATGACCTTATTATTTTCCTGTTACGGAAAATTATATAACTATTGTAATAGACTATGCTATGCTATGGTAATTCCATTATGAAAATTACATTTTAGATGATATCATAGGTGTTGTGGTCACTAATATTACCTTGAGAAAGAAAACCAGATATGGAAATTTTATATGATTAAATGTACTCGGAAATTAAAAACTGGAATATATTTTGAAACAATTGACTTTTTTGCTTCATATTTAGTATATGTGTAAATGCTTAATAAAAATCAATTGTTTTATATGTAAGATAGATTATGGGAACTTTTTTATCAACACACTGATACTTGATGATGTCATCCTCTTATCCCTCGTGCTCATGACATAGGGTTGCCAAAAACAATACATTGTTAAACATTTTTGTTTCCCTTAAATTATTTTTTTGGTATGATTTTTGTTCACTGGATTAAGCATTTCAAAGATAAATGAACTTTTGTATCTTTGTTTATATTTTATTTCTTTACTTAAAAAATTAAATTTTGATAAATTTCTTATATTTTGAAAGACTAAAGATCTTCTAAAAGTCATATTGGAGTTTTCTTATTGTTGATATTATATGTGGAGAGAGACATTTTTTTTTTAATTTGTGTCTTAAACAAAAATGTTATTTGTATATATATTATATATGTCATAGTAACAATTTACGCATGTATATTTATATTAAATCAACATAGGAAAAGGTGAATATATATATATATATATATATATATATAATATATATATATATATATATATATATATATATATATATATATATATATATATATATATATATATATATATATATATATATATATATATATATATATAATTATTATACATATAACTATAAAATTTAACTTTATTAACATTATATTATATAACATAGCAATTACTAAAGTGGCTTAAACGATAAAGTGATGTCTCTTTTAATTACAAATAATCATGACCGATGCCCATTAAAACAATTGTGTGCGGCATTGGAATTTTTTTTTCATTTTACTTTGTGCAAATTCAAATTCACAATAATTTTATTCAAAATGAGAATACATGATTCATTTTTTGAACGTCAAAAACCAATACCACCGGTTCGCTAAAGTTAATGCCTCAGACCTGAGTAGAACCGGCGCAAGAAACTCAGCGGGACTTTCTTTTTTTTTTTAAGTGGTCAATATTTTTACATTAATTCATTTTGATAATGACACATTTGAAACAGACTGGAGCGAGCATCTCATTCCCAAGGTGTGTTGTCATTTAAAAAATCATTAATCAGGTAATAACCTTTAACACACAAACGTCTTTTCACAATTCTTTTAAATTGTGATATAGAGCATTATTGGACGTTTTCTGGGATCCTATGCATGTATTGTTTATTTACTATTACTGTTTTTATTCTTATTTGTAGTAAAAATTAAGGTTTTACTTGAATATATGTTTTTTCTGTGTTATTTTGTAGTGTTAGATTATAAAAGGTTTATTCATATATTAATAGTTGCTGTTGGAAATTAGGTTTTGGGTCAGGATTTTTTTTATTATGGCAAGCTATATTTAAAATTACTTTTTTATTCTGTAGCCATGTCGTACAAAGTGCAGAATTCGAATGTATCAATTTAAAAAGTATTTTAAAGATATATACAAGTATGCAAAGAAAGTTGACCTTGCTTGCTTAACATTATCTTTATGTAAATTACAGTGTACATATATAACAATAGACGAGAGCCCGAATGCCTTGAACAGTGTTATACTAAGTAAGCCATCTTGGATGTGGGGTGCGGAGATGGGTGCAAATGATAAGAGTGTGGTGATAGGCAATGAGGCTGTGTGGACTAATAATAATGAAGGTGATGGTGATGCAAGACAGAAGCGTCTTCTGGGAATGGATCTTGTTAGGTATTGTATTTTATTTATATTCTTCTTTTTTGTTGTATAGTCCCTGCGTTCTCCGACCCTGCTTTCCGCCTTTTTTGTAGCATTGTGTATTGAGTGGCGGTACTCAACGCCGAGTTTTGCCTCATTGCCAGAGCGAAGAAAATGGAAATATAAAAATCCATCTTCTCCTAGTGGGAATCGAACCCACAAACCGTCACGTTTACAGGTAGATGCTACAACGGTTCTGTTTTTTTAATTAATAAGACTTTGACGGTGCTACTTGAGCATAATTTTGCCAATGTCATGTTGAATGGAGAACTATTTTTCTTCTCTTATAAACAAAAACACTAGTTTTATGTGTTACACCCATTTTCTTTAAAATTTTTGACATTTGACCCATTTTGTAGTAAACAGTTGTTGTCTAAGAGGTTTTTGATTGATTTTTTATATTTAGGTAAAATAAATATGAGCCTAGATCTGTTTTCGACGATTTGTTTACTATATACTCGTAGATACCATAATAGATTATTTTTTCAATGAATGATATGTATATGTATGTATGTCTTAACACTAGGTTCGCACGGTTCCTGGTGTTCCCTCTGCCTACCCTGCCTTGTGCGGGATAAAGCGTGAAGCTAAAAAAAAATAATAATATGTATGGAAAAATATATTTGTGATTCAATTGTTCCTTTTTTCTCAATCTTTCTCTATGCTAAATAATAATAATATAAACCCTAAACATTAGAATATTGAGGCAGGATAGGAGAATTGTCTGACTCCGCGACGTGCCTAGCAGGCTCCCGCCGCCGTGATTCACGGAAGACTGTGTGTTTCCGTGTCTCACAGCCGAAAAGGCGGCCGAGGAGGAGCACCGCGAGGTTTTAGTGGGTACGTGGACTGGCCTACATCTGCCGGTCCGCGAGTCCCACATAACCCGTTCGAGTTCCCACTCGTTCTGGTATCCGTAACAGGATTTCCTCACGTAAAAAAAAAGGATTGGAGAAATGTAACGCACATTTCACAATTTAAGATATACTATGAAATAACTTCTTATATTATAATAAAATTTTGATTTTTCTTTTTTTTTTTTAAATAGATTAGGCTTAGAAAGAGGCAATACAGCCGAGGATGCCCTAAATATTATAACATCTTTGCTAGAAAAGTATGGACAAGGCGGTCCATGTTCGGAATTTGACGATAGTCACTTTTATCACAATTCCTTTCTAATCGCTGATCCCAATGAGGCTTGGGTTTTGGAAACTAGTGGGAAACTCTGGGCCGCCGAGAAAGTTACGTCTGGATATAGAAATATATCTAATGGATTAACGATTGGAAGCAAGATTGATAAATGTTCTGAAGGTTTGTTGGAGAAGGCTGAGGCTATGGGACTGTGGGATGGGAAGGTCAGTTAAGTCTTTTGTTTGATTATTGTTTCTTTCCACGCTTTATCCCACAGGGTAGGCAGAGAGGGAACCGTGTTTAGTGGCGGAACTCAACGTCGTGCCTTGCTTAGTTGCCAGAGCGAGGAAAATGGAAATAGGAAAATCCATCTTCCCCGAGTGGGAATCGAACCCACAAACCATTGCCTTTACAGGTGCTATGCTTTGCGCCAGGATCTCTCCGTTCTTCTTTTTCTTTCTTTGTTTTTTTTTTAGCTAAGATTTAAATCAGTTAATTATTTTAAATATGTTTATGATATGTTCCTTCGAATACGGATAACTTTATTGGCTTTCTATGTCTGTCGATCCGCGTGCAGTTATCGATTTAATATTAATATCAAATATCCAAGTCAATATTTCCTTAGAACAGAAAAAATAATCGAACCTCTAAGTTAAGTTTACGTTTCATTTTTGTATTGCATTATACATATTAAAGTCCATTTGAAAGTTTCCGTTGACTTAGAATTGTGAAGACGTTGGAGCAAACAATGTAAATAAAAAAAAATGAAAATTAAAAAATTGTAGATTTATCTCAGTAAAATGCACTGATTTGCATAATGAGTGCATATACATATTTCATCGAAATTGATACGGAATCGTGGGTTTATATATCTATATACCTTATTGTTACAAGCCATACTTAAAAAAAAAAACATAAAATGATGTGATTTGCTTTATTTTCATTTATTTATTTTATTTATTAAGCATGGTCCACACTATGCCGGGGTTGGCCGGGCGGCCTAAGCCGCGTTGATGTAGAAGCCCCGGGCGGCTTTGCCGGGTTAGAAAATGCCAGCCCGGGCCGTGCCGATCCCAACCCGCCCAAAGTAGGTACAGATCAAAGGAAGTCGAGCCGAGCCGATTAAAAATATAGAATGGGGACGTGCCGACCGGCCCCGAGCGGCTTCAGTTACAATTAAACCTCCGACCGAACTAGACGAATTATTTTATTTACGACTCAGTTTGTTTAAGTAGGGTTTTTTATTGTTCATTTTAAGTGATGGAGTGGAATGATGGAGTTTTAGGTAAATGGGTAGAAATAACCCGGTCGGCTTCGGTAGTGTGGACCGTGCTTTAGGTTTACCAAGAATTATTAAGTAAAAACTATAAGCTATGAGTGATTTGATGTGTTTTGTACATTTTACAGGGTAAATTCGACTTTAGCGGCGCTTTCTCCTCCGGCGGAGATGAGAAAAGGCAGAAAGAAGGAGAAAAGCTCTTAAAAGCTGGTACCATTTCCAAAGAGTTCGATGTTAAAGATATGTTTGATATACTAAGACACAAGGAAAGTGGTATATGTAGGGCTTGCGACGATACCTTCCCCACACAAGGGAGTCAGGTAATAATTCTCTGTTTCTCCAAATTCTCCGTTTTGTGTTTTTTTTAATTTTTTTTTACCCTGCCATTTGCCCTTTTTGGTCGTTTTACTCATATTTAATACGGGAATTAGTTTGATATTATAATAATTATTATTTTAAAGTAATTGTTTTTAAGTGCCCACCGATTTTTGACGCGATTTACAATTTAAATTTATAGAACTTTGATATTTTTTTTGACGTGACAACGTCTTAAATTAGGTTGCGGCTCGGAGTCACATATGAAAAAGGTAACGTAACGATGTGTCAACTGTCACCGAACTATGATCGGTCCGCCGCGCGTATCACTTGACACATGTACAATGTTTTAGTAAACAACATATATTTTCTATAGTTAAAATTTGTGCAATTTATATTATAATTATTAATCATATCAATAAATAATCTACCGAGAAAAAGACGTTGTCACGTAAAATTTTCGCCCGTAAAACCCACTTTACAGGCAACCATTTTTTTAGCTTCACGCTTTATCCCGCACATGGCAGGATAGGCAGGGCGAACTGCGGGAACCTATTAAAAATATTATTTTGATTTATATACTTATTTATATGATTTATATTTCCTTAATAAAGAATTATTAAGTAAAGAACTTACTAAGGAAAGTTTTGTTTTGTGCCGTTTTACATTTTGTTACCTTCTTTGGAACATTTGATCGTATATTGAATGGGGCAAGACGATTTTCATTTGTTATACTCCAGTTATAAAGGAAACTTTCAAAAGGCGTAAACTATCATAATACTAGGTTATCTTATTTTCTTATACGCCTTATAGTAATAAACTATATTTTTACATATATTTAAAGAAAATATATAAAAATTTGAACGCAGCGGAATTAGAACCCGTTATTTCGTTGTTAGCATCCCTGTAGGGAGATTTTTACAAATTTCCGCCACCCAAAGGTTGTTACAAAGAACATTGGTTTGGCGAGAGAGAATGGGTTCAAATCCTGCTGCGTTAATTTTTGTATGTTTTCTTTAAGCATTATTTCTATACTCAGTATGGTTTAACACTTTAAAAATCATAAAAATTTAAAATCATTGAGGACCGTCGTGGCGCAGAGGCGCAACGTCTGCCTGTAACGCGACAGTTTCTGGGTTCGATTCCCATTAGGGTAAGACGGATTTTTCTGTTTCCATTTTCTTCGCTCTGGTAACTAGGCAAAGCGCGGCGTCGAGTTCCGCCACTTAACACGCAATGAATCGTAAAAGGCGGAAAGCGGGGACGGAGAAAGAATTGACTAAGCAACGGAGTGTCGTAACACTAGGTTCATATAATTCCTGCAGTTCCTTCTGCCTACCCTGCAATATGCGGGATAAAGCGTGAAGCTAAAAAAATCATAAAATAATTATTTGCTTTAACATGTTTAAGGTGTCCTCGCTGTCGTCGAAGGGTCTAAGCGTACATTGGTTCACAGCAACGCCGGACCCTAGCATTTCGTACTTTAAACCGTTCGTCTTTACTCCTAATGCGAAAATCTCCTCTTACACTGAAAGTCCTGATGAGGTATGTTTTTTTAAACATTTTTTTATTTTTATAATGTGATGTATTATAGGTACGGATTCTACCTTATAGTGATTCCTATGTACAGTGGTTGATTGTTGTGGGCTGATGTGATGTGATGTGGTGTGATGTGACATGATGTGATGTGATGCGACATGATGTGGTGTGGTGTGATATGACTTGAAGTGGTGTGATTTGACATGATGTAATGTGGTGTGTTGTGACATGATGTAATGTGATGTGATGTGACATGATGTGGTGTGATGTGACATTATGTAATGTGGTGTGAGGTGACATGATTTGATGTGGTGTGATGTGACATGGTGCAATGTGGTGTGATGTAACATGATGTATGTGGTGTGAGGTGGACATGATGTAATGTGGTGTGATGTGACATGATGTAATGTGGTGTGATGTGACATGATGTAATGTGGTGTGATGTGACATGGTGCAATGTGGTGTGATGTAACATGATGTAATGTGGTGTGATGTAACATGATGTAATGTGGTGTGATGTGACATGATGTAATGTGGTGTGATGTGACATGATGTAATGTGGTGTGATGTGACATGATGTAATGTGGTGTGATGTGACATGGTGCAATGTGGTGTGATGTAACATGATGTAATGTGGTGTGATGTAACATGATGTAATGTGGTGTGATGTGACATGATGTAATGTGGTGTGATGTGACATGATGTAATGTGGTGTGATGTGACATGATGTAATGTGGTGTGGTGTGACATGATGTAATGTGGTGTGATGTGACATGATGTGATGTGGTGTGGTGTGATGTGACATAATTTGATGTGATGTAACAGTGATAGATGTTACATAGAGACCATAAATATATTGATTTAGATTTCCACTTTAAATTGACTGTATTGATATTATTTATAATTTTTCAATTAGTACTATACCAGTACTCTACTACACTATACTAGTTAATTGTGGTTTTGAGCCACTCTAAGAAATGAATTATTTTCAACTCTTCGCTTTAGTTATAGTAAGTGTGGTGTTTAATTACGTTAGTCAAAGTATTTTGAATAATCTATAAATATTTAGCTTATATATTAATTTAGAAACCACTGAGATTCTTGTGCCAGTTTGTGAGTCTTTATCTGGTCTTAGGCATTAACCTAAGTGAACCGATGGTTATGTTTTTGGCGAAATGAATATTGTGTTTTTGTATTAAATAAATAAAACTTATATGTGTGTATATATATATATATATATATATATATATATATATATATATATATATATATATATATATATATATATATATATATATATATATATATATATATATATATATATATATATATATATATATATATATATATATATATATATATATATATATAAACATTATCTTATAGCCAAAAAGAGAGCACTACCTCTACAAGATACACAACGAGCACGTTGCCAAAGAAGAGAACAAAAAAGTAACAGAACTACTAAGGGAAATAGAAAATGGATGCCTAGTGCAAATTGAAAGTTTCATACAAAGATATGGCAAAGCGGAGGAAAGTGTCACCGAACTAGACAATTTAATGGAGAGTTGTGTGGAGAATGAATTGCGGGTTATTGTGCCTAAGTAGTGTCGCTTGTCTTTAGTCCCAGGTTTGATTCTAGTTTGAGGTAGTTTTTTTTCTAGATTTTTACTGTTTTTTCGCCTTAATGCTAACAATTGTTTAGATTTTTACTGATTTTTGTTTTCAATGGCTTTGCTAAACTCAATATAATAGCACAAAATTAATAAAAAAAGAACTGAAAAAAAATATCATCTCTGAGAAGGTTTAAATAAATAGTGACAAAATGCCTTATTATATAAATATATTTAAAATGATCTATTAAACAATATATAAGAATATTTACTTTAGATTGTTATAGATATATTTATTATGAATAATTATTTAAAGTTACAACACTAGTATTTAGTTAAAAGAAGCTTTAAAATGTTGAGCTGTAATGGAGTTTGTTGTCGAGTTTTTAATACATAGATATATATTATTTTACATATATATATATATATATATATATATATATATATATATATATATATATATATATATATATATATATATATATATATATATATATATATATAATATATATATATAATATATATTATATATATATATATATATATATATATATATATATATATATATATATATATATATATATATATATATATATATATATATATATATATATATATATATATATATATATATCCCTTTTAGTGAAACTTTCAATTTTTTTGTATTATATAATATTATGACATTATCTACTCTCCACGCTTATAATTATTATAGCATATGTGAAATTTGTATTCTTGTACTATTATTTTCACTTATTACTTAAATGACACAGACACACACACGTATATATATATATATATATATATATATATATATATATATATATATATATATATATATATATATATACATAGTGTGTGAATACAAATCACCTAGTCTTCTAGTAACCTAGTAGTCTAGATGTGTTATTTTATATAGTTTATTAGTAAACTACTCAAATAGATTGCTAGCTGTAGCTAAGGTGCTGCGTACACGTTTGATATGGCTTGGCAAGCGTCGGCAAGTAAATGGGGCGTTTGGCTTGGCTTGCGAGAGCTGGCAGGAGCTTGCAAGGCCTTGCGAAAGCTTGGCCTTCTTTTGACATATTGTATGTATGTCTTAAAGTTAAGGTGGCTTGCGGCAAGCGTTTGTGACGTATTAAAACTATGGCAGTTGGAGATTGTAAAGGCTTGTCATGCAACTTTATAATTTTTTAAAGTGTATCTAACTTTATATAGATTTTAAAGAACAAATGATATTTAAATTAAATTACTGTATATTTATATATATATTTTTTTTGCTCTTTTTTTTGTAAGTACTTTTAATGAATTAGGCCAGTTTTAGTTTAAACCTATAAGTATATATATTTAGTGGAATTGTAATGAAAATTATGTTAATATTTTAAAATGTGGTAATTAAATACTTAAACCGTTGGAATATGGTAATTGTTTAGTTTAACCGTTTATTACTTTGATTGTAGGAATATATTATTATTGACAGTTATTGATATGTAGCTCTTTTTTTTGTTTCTACGACATGTGGTCAGTGTCTTTGTAATTAATGAAATATTTATTAAGTTATTTATTACTTGCTTTTTAGTGTAATTTCTATATAGTTAGAATTACTCTTATACATTATATGGAAGTTGTAAGTAATTATATATGTTAAATGAGCAATATATATATATATATATATATATATATATATATATATATATATATATATATATATATATATATATATATATATATATATATATATATATATATATATATATATATATATATATATATATATATATATATATATATATATATATATATATATATATATATATATATATATATATATATATATATCAAATGAAATGCGTATAGCTATGCCTTATTATTAGGAACTTTTGAAATTTAATAGAAAATTCGAATATATTTTAAATTTAGATAACTAGTTATTATTGATGATTTTTTTTTATTACTTTCTCGATCATATTCTTCATACAATAAGAAATTAGTGAGAACTAACTCTGATTTCCGTTTCCGGTTTGTTTTTATTTCCGCCGCCATATTTCATTTTTTTTTTATTTAAGGTGAAAGCGAGAAGTTTTGAAAAACATCTCGTTTCACTATTGATTTTAAATTAATATAATTAATTCAATAATATTTATTGCTCGGTAGCATTACTAGTGTTAGTGTAAATGTACCTTTATATGAAATATCTTTTTTTAAATATTTCTAAAGTGCTTTATACGTATTATAGCAATGTTTGACACTAACAATGTGAAAGTGGCCTAACTTAATGAGAATTAAATTAGAAATTAACATTTTTTTTTTTTTGAGTCAAAATTTTTTCTTTTAATTTATAGTTACGCCACTTTCCTCGTAAATTGTCAATATATTTAATAATATTATTAAAAATATAAAGATAAATTATATTCTTGTTATAAATAATAACTAGAGTGCAAAATGTGAACGTTTATGCCTTTTGTACTACAATTGTATGTCTATCTCTTTTGCTCTCGTACTAATGTATTGTCGTCTCGCTCACACGCTAAGGCCTTCGAATGTATTGTGAACGTTTTGGTTTATTCAAAATTATATTTATTATTGTGCTTTATATTGTGTTTTTTTTTTTTAATTTTAGTTATGTCTTGAAACCTTAAAAATACATTCCTTGATAAGTAGCAGTTGTTGTTAAAATTTAATATTATATATATCGGAGAAGTTCCTCCAGGGTTATTTTTAAAAAGCGTGACGTCAGCATTACTGACGTCACTTTCACCAACATAATCTTGATGGCTCATTTTGCAATGAAATAATAAAACTATTTCAGCAAAATAATAGGTTTATTCAACAATCGATTGGGACACAAAGTTCGTCCGAACAGTCCGACGGCTCGAGTGAGAATGAATCCACGAGCAATTTTTATTTTTTTTTTTTCTGAAGGGCTTGAATGCTGTTGACCTCAATTGGTCTTGACAGCGTCCCGGGCGGGGGGGTGGGGGACGGAGTGTGCCTCGTCCCCAGAGAATAAAGTGAGCATTAATGGCTGCTCAGAAGGTGTGGAGGGCGGTAACCCACGAGCAATCGTCGCACTCCCTTTTATAGTAAAAATCATAACAACAACACCTGTTGAATACAGGTGTTTAATCAATTAAATTACTTTTAAAATTCATTTTTATGTTTCGTTTTAACAATGATCAATTTATTGTTGATTTTTAAACAATAAACAACAACTGCTTTACAAATCAATTCGAAATAACTTGATTAAATAATTCATTTAAAGCGTTTGCGCCGACATATATATATATATATATATATATATATATATATATATATATATATATATATATATATACCGCCGACATATATATATATATATATATATATATATATATATATATATATATATATATATATATATATATATATATATATATATATATATATATATATATATATATATATATATATATATATATATATATATATATATATATATAAGCGACGGTTTGTACGGTTTTGTTATATATATATATATATATATATATATATATATATATATATATATATATATATATATATATATATATATATATATATATATATATATATATATATATATATATATATAAGCGACGGTTTGTACGGTTTTGTTATATATATATATATATATATATATATATATATATATATATATATATATATATATATATATATATATATATATATATATATATATATATATAAGCGACGGTTTGTAGGTTCGATTCCCAGTCGGGGAAGATGGATTTTTCTATTTCCATTTTCCTATTATATATATATATATATATATATATATATATATATATATATAATATATATATATATATATATATATATATATATATATATATATATATATATATATATATATATATATATATATATTATATATATATATATATATATATATATATATATATATATATATATATATATATATAATATATATATATATATATATATATATATATATATATATATATATATATATATATATATATATATATATATAAGCGACGGTTTGTAGGTTCGATTCCCAGTCGGGGAAGATGGATTTTTCTATTTCCATTTTCTTCGCTCTGGCACCTAGGCAAAGCGCGGCGTTGAGTTCCGCCACTCAACACGCAATGCCTCGAAAAAAGCGGGGACGGAGAAAGCAGGGACTAAGCAACGAAGTGTCTTAACACTAGGTTCCAATAGCTCCTGCAGCCCTTTGCCTACCCTGCCACGTCCGGGATAAAGCGCGAAGCTTTATCCCGGACGTCGCAGTCCCCACGGCTTCACGGCTATTCTTATATCAACAGAATCGTTCAGTATGGATATTATTCAGGATATATATTTTTTTTCTTACTGATATGAACTTTAATGAACATTTTTCATTTTCTATTTAATCTGTTTAAATTTAGACAAAAAAACTCGATAGATGTCGCTAGAATCGATGTATGGCATAAAAAAGGTAAAATAACAATAATTATTAAAATGAAACGCACACTGTGAGAGAATCGTAGAGTTTATTTCTATTCCATGTACTTTACAACTTAATCCTGAAGTATCACATGAATTCATACTTAAAAGCTTACACAAACATAAATAATACGCTAACTAAACATATAATTACAATTAAGTTTCGCAAAATAGAACCATGTTTTATTTTTTTTTTTTTAACCAACCTGTATATTACAAAAAAGTATGGAGAAGGATTTTTTTCCACAAAAAAAAAAAATATTAATTTAGCTTTATTTTGCGAAACTCCGCAATACAATTCATAAACTGAAAACAGTTTAGGAGATTTTTCAACTAAATGCTTTGTTCCAGCGCTCAACAATAATTATTCGATACGCAACTACAAATAAGAACAAATAAGAGCGTCTCGATTCAATCGAGTGATATGCGATAAGAGGCGATACAACAAAAATCAAATAAAAAAAAAACAATAATTCACCTCTTAGTATATTTTTGGTTTGAAATTCAAGCTAAATTTAAAACTTAAACGACATTAAAAACTAAACTTAAAAGTTTGTATTCGTTCAAATTAATTATTTAATTACAATTAATGAGATCTTGGTTATTATTAAACGGGCGGACGTACTTTTAATACGGCACGAGTTAACTAGCAGTGCTAAAGAAAAGCGAAAATATATATATATATATATATATATATATATATATATATATATATATATATATATATATATATATATATATATATATATATATATATATATATATATATATATATATATATATATATATATATATATATATATATATATATATATATATATATATATATATATATATATATATATATATATATATATATATATATATATATATATATATATATATATATATATATATATATAGCTTCATCAAAAAGGGGTAAAATATTGACAAAATCTATCTGAAACGAGCCTAATCTTTGACTTTATTTAATTCCCGATGGTTCCGTATTGTGAACAAAATTAGAGATACTCGTGCACTTTTTTCAAAGTATAATCAATTCCCATTATTTACATCCACTGTCTCTCTGTTACACCTATCTAATAGTAGGCCAAAGCACAGATATAAAAAAAACACATTTAAAAAAAAGAGGTCTCAGACATTTAAAACTTATGAAAATGCATTTTTTCTACATATTCAAATGCAAATCAAATAAAATCAATTAGTTGTCAAAAGTGAAAAGAGCGTCACAAAATTTTCAATTATGACTAACTAAGTCATTTTCAGAAAATCATTTTGACAGCTTATGACTTTTCCGCAACATTATAAAGTGACATATAGAAATTTATTTCAAGAAACAATTATGACGGATTATGACTTTTCCACAACATTATGTGACATTTTGAAATTCATTTACAGTTCGCAGGAAACAATTGGCCAGAGAGATATGACTACAACACTCTACTAAACTACTGTTACACTTATCTTTGAGAGTTTTAACATCTAACTAAGCCTACGGCGGCCACGAGAAAAATTAAAAAGTCAAATCAAAACTGTTAGAAAAGCCATACAAATGTAATTTAAACAAGTGACAATCGTGACCGTAAACTAACTTTAAAGTTAAAGTATGTATAAACAAAATTAATTAAATCATACATATATACAAAATGGTTAAAAAAAATGGTTGCCTGTAAAGTGGGTTTTACGGGCGAAAATTTTACGTGACAACGTCTTTTTCTCGGTAGAATATTTATTGATATGATTAATAATTATAATATAAATTGCACAAATTTTAACTATAGAAAATATATTTTGTTTACTAAAACATTGTACATGTGTCAAGTGATACGCGCGGCGGACCGATCATAGTTCGGTGACAGTTGACACATCGTTACGTTACCTTTTTCATATGTGACTCCGAGCCGCAACCTAATTTAAGACGTTGTCACGTCAAAAAACATATTAAACCTATATGAAAGAGCCACTGAAAAAAAAATTCCTAAACTGAAATACTGAGTTTCCACATACCGTGTAATTATACGATAACCTATATAATAAATAGACGTACATACAACACTTGAATACACCACACTTATAAATTATTATGAGAACGATATCTTGACAAACCTAAGACCGAAATCTGGTCACTAAAGTGAAGTCACTTAGTGACATATCACTAATCTCTCTCAGGTTACCATTTAATTTTTTTTTTCTTCATAATTATTTGATGATTAATATTATTATGATCATATTGCACGATAACTACGGATGTGATGTTTTGTAATAAGTTTGCTGAATAACATTAATTGTAATATATATATATATATATATATATATATATATATATATATATATATATATATATATATATATATATATAATATATATATATATATATATATATATATATTATATATATATATATATATATATATATATATATATATATATATATATATATATATATATATATATATATATATATATATATATATATATATATATATATATATATATATATATATATATATATATATATATATATATATATATATATATATATATATATATATATATATATATATATATATATATATAGATATATATATATATATATATATATATATATATATATATATATATATAGATATATATATATATATATATATATATATATATATATATATATATATATATATATATATATATATATATATATATATATATATATATATATATATATATATATATACACATACCATTCTATCCTTACACAATGTATATATACGGCAAGTACTTATCGTTAAAATTATAAATTTCATAATTGAATTGAAAATAACAAGTTTATTTCATAAAAAAATTAAACATATTATTTCATTAACACAAAAAAGTAACTTTAATATCTGGAATGTCATGTGGTTAAAATGTTACGTTTTAAATAAAAATGTTTTTAAGAATTTCCAAAAGTATAAAGTCATATATATATATATATATATATATATATATATATATATATATATATATATATATATATATATATATATATATATATATATATATATATATATATATATATATATATATATATATATATATATATATATATATATATATATATATATATATATATATATATATATATAAGTAGTTACAAATTAAACTTAAATAACATCGAAATTTCATATATATAACATCGGTGGTAGGTGTTAATGAAAATGACATACTACGCAAAAAACGATAAATTAGTTAATTACATTGCCAAATTAATATTATAAAAAAAAAACATGATTTATATACAAAAAAAAGGAAAACCGAGAAATTGTGACTTTTCGTATACTAATTATATATTTACACAATAACCCTATTTAATAAAATCGAAATAGCTAAAATTAATTTAAGACTTAAATTCAATTAGCGTCCTATGTTAAGGACGTACCCATTAATGGGCAGAAACATTTACATCATGACACAACAACAACAAACGCCGTCACTCCATTGACACGTCATCATATTAAACGTCATTACATGACATTGACATGAAATGTCACATCGTGACATGACAGCATAATGCCAACTGATCGAAACGTCAGCTGTCAAAATACACATTAATTATAGATTATAATTTTAACATTCAGTGAACTATTTGTATTGTTTATATTAAAAAGGGTGTACAGATATAATATACTAGAGCAAGCAAGGGGAAAAGAGATGGAATTTATGATAGGTCAAAGTGTTTCTTTTTGATTTTTTTTGTCTTCTTTTTCAATTTATTTAATTGTGAGTGACAACTTTGCTCACTTTAATATATTATTTTTAATGTATATAGTTATGTATGTTTATTATAATCTTATTGGCTAACATCAAAACATTGAGAACTGTGTTTAAGCTACTTAGTAGATTAATATATATATATATATATATATATATATATATATATATATATATATATATATATATATATATATATATATATATATATATATATATATATAATATATATATATATATATATATATATATATATATATATATATATATATATATATATATATATATATATATATATATATATATATATATATATATATATATATATATATATATATATATATATATATATATATATATATATATATATATATATATATATATATATATATATATATATATATATATATATATATATATATAAGAGCTACCTTAAAACAACTATTTATTCCAGATGACAATCGCCATTCCGCCATTTAATGTAATGTTTTAGATCGTTTCGATCTTTTTTGGGCTTTCGATGTCCTCACCCACGGGAGCATGAAGTCACTGAAATGTAATTTTAAAAACACATATTATTTATAGAAGTAGCTTAATCTTATATAACTTAAATAATTGGCTATTTGATATCGTCCACAATATTATATATATTTTTAAATGTGCGATAATTTATATTATAGAATTTACAATGGTTAACATTAGTATTAAAATTTATTTTTTTGTTCATATTTAAGTCTTTTTAGTAAAAAATTAAAAAATAGACCTTTTTAACATTATTTAAAATAACGCGTGGCGAATAGGTCTACTATGACAGAAGCAAAAAGGTTTGACATGTGACGTTTCGGTATGAATTGTCGTGGAACTAAGAAGTACCTCAGAAAAGGCAGCAAATTACGTTAGCGCCCCAAATTTATATTTATTAAAACATAATCATTACAATTACAGTATTTAATTGTATATATTTTACTATATTAGTTACCAAAAATATCAAATTTTACAACCCACCATATTTCTACACAAGTGGACTTATTTTTAAGTAGTTTCAGTCAAACCGCCAATTACTTAATGGACTTATTCACGATTTATATATATATATATATATATATATATATATATATATATATATATATATATATATATATATATATATATATATATATATATATATATATATATATATATATATATATATATATATATATATATAAATGAAAAGTTATAATAACAATCATATAAACTAAGCTAACTACAAAAGAAGCATCTTTATAAAGCAGAAACAACGTAACTCACAAAAATGAATATATAAAATCAATACTTCACAAATATTTCATTTCTTTTATATAATATATACATACAAAAAAAAACGAAAAATGTTTTAAAAATTTCTCCCTGACCAGATTATAAATATTTGAATATTTTTATTGTTTAATTATTCATTATAGTTAAAAAAAAATGATAAATGACGTTTTATTTTTGACAAATACACGTCACTTTTGACATTTTACTGGTCAAAATGTGAGTAATCTGTAGTAAATTAAACTGAAATTCATTAGACCTTTAATGAATTTCAGTTAGTTAAGGATGAGAGCTTCATATTTAGTACTGTGTGAACAATAAAAAAATTCAAAAACCAATTTGGTATTTTTTTTATAAATATTAGATGTTTGGTTTATTCCATTTTGGTATAAAACATATCTTATAGTTACTTTTTTATTTAATATTTCTGAATACCCTAGACTATACTTGTATTTAAATAACAATAATTAACTTATTCACCCTCTCACTTAAACTCTCTTCTATTTTGTGATAAAAGAAAAAAAATACTTTCTATATTAAAAAAACTATCATAAATATTTAAACTAAAACTGTAAATCACTGTCATTTAATCAATTGGTAATTACTAGGTAATTGTTTTTTTTTTTTCAATATAAAAACCTACCTATGTATTATATAATCTGTGTATTAAGTTTATATTTATTAAGAAATCTTATCTCATCTAAGAAAAAATATCAGCTCTGCTTGTTTATAAATAACTAACTCTATACTAAAAGTGACATTAACAAAAAAATCATTATCATATAAATTGGACGTAGTTATGGTGAAAGAGACTGGCACATTATAATAAAAGAGAAAAATTAAAAAAAAAAACGACAACAACAAGAACTGTTCAAAAATATTTTTTTTTACCTTATCTGTCAAAATCTACTCAGTGTCAATGTCACTGTCAGATGTTGAAAATAACGGATCAATCACCTGTTCTTCGTTTAAGCCTGCACAAAAAATATTAATGCAATCTCTCAGCGATTTCACTGTATATTGAGACTTTATAAATATAAAAAACGATTAACAGTGGAATGACTGTCCAGTACAATTGTCATATGTATGTTTAGATTTCTTAATTTTTATTACATAACTATGTCCAATGTGTTCAATCTTAACGATATATACATACATTTGTATAGCCATTTGAAAAAAAAGAAAATTATAAAAAAACTTAACAAAACTGAAATCTATAAAATACTATCAACAGAAGCTGCCAAATTCAACCTACATTACCTAATAGAATGATTTCAATCACATAAAAACTAGCTTATATATATATATATATATATATATATATATATATATATATATATATATATATATATATATATATATATATATATATATATATATATATATATATATATATATATATATATATATATATATATATATATATATATATATATATATATATATATAATAAACTATTATTAATATAATTTTAGCGTCACTACATAATTACTAAAAAAACTTGAAACTCAAACACCAATATTTATAAAAAAAAACCCAGCACCACACAGCAAACCAAAAACCAAAAAAAAATTCCCGCCACCCAAAAATATGGCAGAGAATCGAGTCACTACACTCACATCGGCTGCAACTCCGGTAGCGGCTCACCGAAGGCGGTCACCGGTAAATCCCCGTTAGTGATCTCTATGTATTTCGCGTGTTGCGGTCTCTGCCATAGAGAATAGACCGAGGGTGGGCTGACAGTAGACCAGTCTCTTTGTCTCTGCCTGAGGCGTTCCACGTGACGCTGTTCCCTTATACGACGCATATGCCACCTTGAGATATATATATATATATATATATATATATATATATATATATATATATATATATATATATATATATATATATATATATATATATATATATATATATATATATATATATATATATATATATATATATATATATATATATATATATATATATATATATATATATATATATATATATATATATATATATATATATATTCCACCATTACATTTATAATTTCCATCTCTACCACCCATCTCAAATTGTACCTATACATAACCTATTATATATCTAGTTTAAAATAAACATTTCAATAACTTATTATATAGTATTTTAGCATAAAAATAACATCTTCTGAAACCATCTCTCATCATGTTCTATGATCGCGACGACAAAACTAAAACCGAATACAAACTTTATTTACGACCACAATACCGCAAAACGATTTTTTCTAGCTTCACGCTTTATCCCGCACACGGCAGGGTAGGCAGAAGGAACTGCAGGAGCTATTGGAACCTAGTGTTAAGACACTCCGTTGCTTAGTCCCTGCTTTCTCTGTCCCCGCTTTATAACATAATATATATGTATATATTTATATGTTAATATATTTAATGGCAATATTATATCTAACCGTAATTGCCTTCGTTCCTCAGCCTCGAGTTTCTGGTGTCGCTTCTCAAAAACCTTATCATCGACATTTTCCGTACCCTCAAGAGTGTAGCTGCTTGTATAAGGTTTTTCCCGCCATCTTGGTACCTAAAATTTTTTTTGTTTATTTCTCGCCTATTACTGATATTTTTACATTTTTTAAGACAATCGTTCTAGAAGCAATCTAATTTACTGGTGTTTGTATTATATTTTTGATAATTAATTAGTTTTCTATGATATTTACATTCTCTTCTAGTTTCTTTTCCAGCACACACGTATTATAAGGTGTACCATGCAATTTCAGTAGACTTCCGTATAACGCGAGTTCATACAACGCGTTAAAAAAAGTGCGACGATTTTATTCATATAACGCGACTCCCGTATAACGCGGTATAGAATAAAATACGGGAATTTTCTTTTTAAACACTGTAAATACATTTAATCTTCAACGATGTAGTTTATATTGCTTTGGCAATTTTATTACATATGCATTTCTATATTTAGACTTCATATAATGAATTAATATTTTAATGTTTTTTTAATGAATATTATTTTTTTTAAATATCTCATTTATACAATTCACTTTTACATGCAAACATCATTCGCGTTATAAAAGTTTTTCCTCGTTCAACGCGATTTCCTATAACGCGATTTCATATAACGCGTAACTTATTACTCGCGTTATACGGGAGTCTACTGTACATGCAAAATCTAACTTATGAAAAAAAAAAATATTATTTTTGATTGTCAACTAATAATTAACTTTAAAAAATCAAATTTCGGATCATAATTCAGCAAAAACTTCAAAAAAAATTATTAAATTCAATAAAAAATTCCAATTTTCGATGTTAACGCAACGTTAGCAAAGTCTAGTCTATTTTTTTATTTGTATTTGTATTTCTCATACAATTACCAAATTACCTCGACAGTGGACGCTTGATTTTGTGTGGGTAGGTCGAGATCGTCGATTTTTAGATCTGGGTCTAGACCGAAATACCACGACAAGTCGGGGTCGCCAACTAAAGTGGGATACGCCTTTTTTGTCACCAAACCGGGCACGGGCGACTTCTTTCCGCGGGCAGCAGCTAAATTTATATATAAATTTATTTTTATTTTTCGCTTCAGAATATTTATGAACTTTAAACTCTAACTAAGCTCTTATAAAAGTTAGATGTAAGCTAGATATAGGGCACAACGGTATTCGAATCCCGAGACACATAAAAAAATGGCTTAAATAAAGACTTATTTACCAAAGGTGTTAAATATACGTGCGGAGAATTGAGACCAGAGTGACGTCTCACTAAGCTCTCTTTTTCCCACGATTTGAGTTAAAAATAAACACATATATATGTATATATATATATATATATATATATATATATATATATATATATATATATATATATATATATATATATATATATATATATATATATATATATATATTTGAAATCATTCTAAGATGTAGGCTAGGTTATATTTCTAACGACAGCATTGTTAGTTGACACAAATATATACGATAATATAAAAATAATATCTATTCAATAATATCTATTCAATAAAATAGCACCAACATTAAAATAAACAAAAATATATACATATAAAATATACTCAGTGTAAGTCGTAGTAGTGTTAGTACATTAGGAAGCTAGGACATAGTTATGTTAATATATTAACTTAAGTAAATACAATATATAAATATATAAATTTAACATATAACCAAAGCCGTTTTGTACTCCAAGGTATAAAAAATCCAAACATTCGCAATACTTAAAACTATAAAATGTTTAATACAACATACAAATAACTCAAAATCTGGTATTCTCTTATATGTTTATATATTTTGATTAATTATTATTTTCATATATCTCTTCCCATATGTATAATATGCAGCTTTTGAAACTTTTTAGAGCTTTGCGTGACAAGTTTCTGTGAACTGAGCAAAGAATTATATTCTCTTTATTTTATTAATAAATTAAAAATTTTATCAAAACAAAATTATAATAAAAATAAAAATAATTTAGGCATAAAATTACATTTTTTTTACTAAATCTACTAACTACCAATCAGGTTTTGAGTTATCGCATACATTGTATATAAACATTCGGATATATATATATATATATATATATATATATATATATATATATATATATATATATATATATATATATATATATATATATATATATATATATATATATATATATATATATATATATACATATATTATATAAATACACATATACTACAAATACAACTTACTTTTGCCACGTGTGCCTTTAGCTCGGTTTGCGGGTTTCTGTTGGTTTCCAGGCCCAGTGGCTGAGAAAGCTCTTTTACGACCACGGCGACTGTCTGTACCACGTTTTGGTTCCACAACCTCTTCCTGTGGGAAATATAAGAGATATATTAATATTTTATATATTAAATATAAAAATAACAAAAGTAATCACTGTTCTGTAACAAAAAGTCAAATTAGAAATTGTGACAATCAAAAAACATATCAATGTTAATAATATATCAATACCAAAAAATAAAGTTAATTAACTATTTCCTTGTGTACCTGAAAATTCACAGTATAAATATACATATAAACCTCATATATATATATATATATATATATATATATATATATATATATATATATATATATATATATATATATATATATATATATATATATATATATATATATATATATATATATATATATATATATATATATATAAAATCTCACCTCAGGCGGATTTACCAAACTAGTCGTCCACAGTATAAATATACATATAAACCTCATATATATATATAGATTCACAGTATAAATATACATATAAACCTCATATATATATATATATATATATATATATATATATATATATATATATATATATATATATATATATATATATATATATATATATATATATATATATATATATATATATATATATATATATATATATATATATATATATATATATATATATATATATATATATATATATATATATATATATAAAATCTCACCTCAGGCGGATTTACCAAACTAGTCGTCCGACACGTTCTCTTATTACTTGTTTCCGGTAATATTTTATCATCTGGCACATCAAGTTCATTCAAACTGTCCAACGTAAGAACTGCATCCGACGAGAACAACTCTTGAAATTCACTCGCATCTAGTGAAGGTAGTAAGGAACCCAAATCACTAGAACCATCGCCGTAGGAAAATTCACATTCATTTAGTGTTTCGGCTTCTACTTCTGCCTCGGCCTCGTTTTCGACAACATTGGCCTCATCTTCATTGTCCTGTGACACATTCTCGTACAACCGCCAATCAATTTCCGGTTCGGTTTTGACTAAATCCAAATCCGGTTCGGTTATTATCAACGTTTTCTCCGGTTCCTTCTTAATATTGTCATAGGCTGACATGAATCTGTTCACTTTGGCCTTAGCATCGGACAAATCGAACATTCTGGATGTTTCTCCCATATTCTCTCGAATTTTCATTCGACCATGATTGGTTTTTTGCAGCATCAGCTTGGGTATAGGCGACTGTTCTCTCATGTCTGCTTCGCCTAATTGATAAGGATCTTCTCCTGTTGGTGTGGTATCAATTAATTGGAGTCTATCTGATAGAGAACCAAATTGAGATTTGGTTAAAGTAGCAGTAGTTGATGTCACAGTTGCTGTTATCCTCGATTTGCCATATGTATTTAGTGTTTTCGACTTTTTGGCAGCTAATGTTTTGTCGAAACTTGTTCCAGCTTCACTTGTTGATGCTGTGGAAATTTCAATAACTTGTTAGATACTTGATATTGTTCGGCAAAGCTTATGTAATAATTAACAAGACTTTCTCTTATACACAAACATAAAACAACAGGATTTTACAAAAATATATACAGGAAACATAAAAATTTGAACTTGCGCCTAATGGAAACCGTCAGACCCTTTGACCAATACGCGTTGAAATTCTGATATGGTTTATAGAACTTATTTGGTCTGTCAGCATCTCTGTAGGGAGATTTTTACAAATTTCCACTACCCAAAGATTATTTATTACAAAGAACGATCATTTTCGCGACAGAGATTATATTTCTATAATTCTTCTTTAAGTATTTCTTTTATCATTAGTGTGGATTAACAGTTTACCTGTGCTAGTACTAGCTTCTGGCGTTTCAATTTTCTTTGGCGTTTTGGGCATGCGGTGTAAACTGCCGAGGCTGCCAGACGTCCGTCGACGATTTCTTTGCACCTTTTGGATAGGCGTTCCGCTGGAAGAGTATTTCTTTTATTGTATAGCAAATAATTATATATAGTACGGTAAGTCTAAACGGTTCTAAGATTTTTGAGGGTTAAAATTTAACTCTATTTTAAATAATCAAGACTAAAGTAAGGTAAGTAAGGTAATCTTGATATACCAAACTAGAGTAAAGACCTCAGTATGATACACTACTAAGCACGGAACACTGCAAAGTGTTTGAAATGTTGGACTTTTCAAAAATGCAAATATATACAATGAAACCGGGTTGATTATATTATTTAAAAATTTAAGTAATTTTTCAAATTTTATTATTAATCATATTTTATGATGCGATGCTATTTGAAAATTTTCTGAGTAATTTTATATTTACGTGTAAAATAACTATTATAGTCTATAATATTATGACTATAATATTATAGACTATAATAGTTATTTTAAACGTAAATATAAAATTACTCAGAAAATTTCATCTCACAATTGTTTTCTCAGAAATGAGGTAATGCTTCCCTACTGGACTCAACAACACCATCGGTTGGAAAGGTAAGAGGGTAAATCTCCCTGTGAATATGTATACGAATTAACGACATTAAGAAATGAATCAAGAAAGTTATTTTTAATACTGGTAAAAGTTAAAATTGTTTTTGGTTATTATATACAAATACATATTTGTAATTGAATCCAATCAATAGTTTAATATTTGACTGGATCGGGAGTGACAGTTCATGACAGACAGCCAGACAAATTGAGAGACATTTTGTTTTTAGATATATTGAACTGAATATTGCTTGTTATTGCTTTTGCCTAGTCTTAACATACATAAGTGACAACATGATAAATAAAAATCAGAGCTGACATTACTGTGGAGAGATCAAATATTGAATAAAAACAATAACTGACATAACTATACCGAAATTAAATAATGAATGAATACCAGAGCTGATGGTACTGTACAAAGATCATATAATTAATGAAAATCATAGCTGATATGACTGCGCAGAGATCATATGATCATATAATAAAAATCATAGCTGACATGACTGTGCAGGCTATAGGAATATGGGTATTGATAAAAAAATCATTAAAACAAACGTTAGATAAACTACGCGACTGCGTTAGAGATTTTTCACTATCTTCATGTGACTGATTTCCATAATCTAGATTTTTAATAACAGGAAAACAAAGTTATTGTAAAAAAGTAAATTGATGATGAATAATTGATTGATTACCAAAATTGCAATAAACTTTACAAATTTTAAATAAGTTCATACCTATTAGAAGCCACCGTGTACATCGGATCAGGTCTAGCCTCTGTTGTTTCCTCTGCTTTCGGCTGCACGCTTTTACTTGCTGGTTGGCTTTTACTCGTGGAGGCCTGACTTTTAGAGATCGGTTGACTTTTAGTCGCCGTTTGACTTTTAGCCGTCACCTGACTCTTCGACGCCGGAATCTTTGATGCCACCGCTCTGCAGCTATGCTGACTCTTGCTTGTTGACGGGCCTTTACTACTAGGCTGGCTTTTACTCGTTTCTCTTTTGCTCGACGACTGACTTTTGCTCGTACGTTTACTCTCAATCATCTTCGTGCTCTCGCTTTTTGGTTTCTTCTCAGCTGACGATGATGACGACGTCGATGGTAATACTGTTTCTGGGACAGTATAATTATGTACTTCAGCTACAACTGTTAAAGCGTTTATAATTATTGGGTATAGAGGTATGTGTGGGTTAAATGGATGCGTGAGCCAGTTAATATATCTACCTATAAGTATCCATAGACGTCGTTTAATTTTTATGAATGCAAGCATGGGTTTTTTGACTTAGATATAGATTTGTTTTCTAGGGTACGTGTAGTGATGTACTAATTATAATTTATCCATTTTGGTTAGTAAATCGAAATTATGGATATGGATATGGAAGGATAGTGTGCTAAGTTTTAAAAAGCTGTAGAATAGCATAAAATCTTTAGAAGACTATGTCAGCAACCGTGTGAAGCGATCGTAGTTGGAGAAGTCTAAACGGCCATAAAATTGCTGAGACGTATGTATACACTCACGTGTCTTGGGCATCGTTATAGCGATGTTTGGGAGAATATATTTTAGAAACGTGTACAGCGACTTATATAGCTGTTAAGAAAATAATCCTCAAAAGAAATTGATTGCTTGCAGACCAGACAGTGTCATATGGTTAAGATTAACAAGGAGTTCTTTAATACGACTCAGGTTGCTTGGGATCGATCTCATTTAGTGATCATTACAACGGGGAAGCAAGTACTTGGTGTATATATGGGAGGCTGCTCGTCATCTACAAGTAGATATGGATATATACTAATATGATATAGGGTACAATCTATAGGAAAGTTGCATTTAAAGCGTATAAATCCAAATCCTCTGAAGACATACTGGAATATATAGAAGAGTAACGAACCAATATAAGTGCAAATTCTGCAGTGAATCTTTGTCACCATTATAAGATTAATTTGAAACTAGAGGGTAATGAGCTGGTACAAAACTGACACGCTCTTATATAAAGCGACACAAGATAGCGACAGAAGATACAAGATAAGACACGCTCTTATATAAAGCGATACAAGAATAAGAAGAGACGTAGGAGCTACTGTAAAAATGCAGGCTCCGCGCTGACTTCCAAACTAAGTAACTCATCATCTCATATGAAATGCCCTAATAATCTTTGATTTACCACCACGTCAGTATTGGCACAATAAAAAATATAATATAACCCTAATTTATAAAGGAAGGAGCAGAGTTCAATATCGCAGTAGTCTCTCGAAAGTCAAAATGGAAAGATCAGACATTATAGACCCCAATTTTGTTCTCAAATTTTAATAAATGCAAACAGGAATAAAGAATCAAGGGGATGATATACAACAATGTGATTGTACCAGTTCTTTAATACGACGGCAAATGCTGCCCAGCCTTGAACAAAGAACATAAATGAAGTTGTTGAGGTAGATGTACAATTTAATAGGGTTTGATTGAATAAATCACACATTTATTTGCGATAGTCTTGAGACCTTCTAGCATAGCTCATAAGTTTTGGCCAGCCTCTGCATTATATCGGAAAAAATTGCCTTGAAATGCATGTTAGATGTAACGAAGCAGGTATAGCTTCCAATACTGACCACTGAAGATGTTGAAGACTGCGCTTAGTTGAAAGCAGTCTCTGCAATAAAAGCTGGCACTAATAACAGCCAGAAGAAAAGGATATGGATATATATTTATATATACATTAATAAGATGTTCCTATTACTATTATTTGAGTATTTTATTTTTACCGAAGTTTTGAATGAATAATATTGGGAAAACAAAATCAGATATTTTCAAGTACTGTTTTTTAATAAATTTTACTTAACGTTCGTAAAATCTATAATAAATATATATATCTAACTCAAAGAACAGAAAATTGTGTAAAGCTTAATAGGAGACCACAAACATTTGGTTTTAAAAAGAACAATTTAAATATGACCAAAAGCCGATTACGAGCTGGGAGGAATAATGTTCCTCCCAGCTCCTTCATGTTTTCCATACATTTGAGTAATGCTCATGGATAAAGCACTATATTATTCACTGTTTAACTCTGTCTGTGTGTAGTCACCTACTACTAGATTAATAAAGCAGTGATAAATGAAAGCTATGTGTGGGAATCGAACTCATATTATAGTTTTTATTAAGTACGTAACAATGGAGAATTGTATCCAAAAAAATATAATCTTAAGCGATAGAAATAGACACAAATAGTACCCAATTTTTTTTTTTTAGCTTCACGCTTTATCCCGCACATGGCAGGGTAGGCAGAGGGAACTGCAGGGACCATGGGAACCTAGTGTTAAGACACTCCGTTACTTAGTCCCAGCTTTACTCCGTCCCCACTTTTTCTTCACTATTACTGTTCTAACTTTACGATGTATATTTCAATTTTCATATGAAATTAAAATTATTCACCTCACCTGAGTGGGAATCGAACCCACGATTATTTTGTTTATAGTCCGACGCTGTCCCACTTCGCCACGTTGGTCTTACCAAACTATATCGATATGACAAAATAATGCTTTTGGTAGTCAACTCAAAGTTTTCGCACAACTGATTTAATTGCAAAATTGAATAAACTTTCCCAATTTAAAAAAGTTCCATTTTAAAATATACTGGCCGCACAAAACAGGTTAAATATATTAGGGTTTATCAATTTTACTTATTATATTTAAAAATATAACAATTTTATTATTCTTACATTTAATGTAAAATAATTGTAATTTTTTTTAAAAAAAATAACCTGAATTTAAGTATTAATTATTATTTATATAGGTATTTTCTTTGATACAATTATTTTATTTTATTTGATACAAAGGTCATTTGATTAATATTACTGTCGTATTATTATAACTGTATTAATTGAAAAGTGCGAGAGACAACAAATTTTCCCATCTAAGAAAGACAAAATTACTGGTATGTGACGTCATTTATCAAATTGTTTTTAGACTGTAAACTATTTTTTTAATATTCACTCATAATGTCGTGGTGCAGTGGGACATTGTCTTATTTTCTTTTTTAATGAGTTCGAACCCAACTTGGGGAAATGTATTATTTTTATTGTTATGGTACAAAAAGATTATTAAACGAGAGAAAAATTGAGTTCTATTTACTACATTAAAGCTAAGTATTAATAATATATATATATATATAATAAAACTTACCAGTCTCAGGTATAGGAACTATACCGAACGAAGCCGTCTGTCCAAAAGGTTTATTTTTATCAAAAAGAAATGTATTGCCCTTATCTGGTAAAAGTAGTTCAGTAAAACTATTTAACATAATCTGAAAATAATATAACAGATAAAAGAAGAAAAAATCATAAGTAAGTTAAAAAAAAATTAAAAAATTTACTATTTTTTTAAATAAATCAAAATAATCATAATATATGGAAATTGGGTCGAGTCGAGCAAAGACGCAAATATTTGGAGCCTTTTCAAATTTAATTCTTATCTCGTTTAAGATGGAAAAAATATTATTTTTTTCTCTTAACCAAGCTGTAGTCCTCGACTCCGTTTGAGTGGACTATTAGTAGATTTGAGTAAATTTCCGATATTTCCATTCCCGTTCATATTTCCGGAAATCTTTAAAAACATAAATAATATTTTTATCCCCCAATGCGTGCAGTAAATATTGCATAATGCATTCGAGCACGTAAAAAATAGTCTCATCTTAGACTTTTGTTTTAACTTTTAAGTATAAATTAACTTTAAAGTAATTTATCTATCGAATTTCATTATAAACCGGACTTTTCAGAAGTGTGTTTTTTATTCCTTAAAACTGCTCTATATCAGGTTCTCCGAAATTTCTCAATAAATTTCTCTATTTCCCCCGAAATACCAATATTAATAAGATATTGAAAACAACAATAGCACGCTCAACCCAAGTATTTAAAAAAAAGCATTAAAAACCACTTAAATAACAAAAATATTAATAAATATACTGTTTAGACTCATTAAAAACTGTTAATAATTAAAAATATAAACGAATGACGGTGATATCCAAAATGAATTTAAATTTCGCGCCAACAGATTAAAAAGATAGTTAAATAAAAAAAAAACAATTAATATTTTGATGTCCAAAAACTTCATTCATTCATTGAATTTCTAGCGAAATATATCACCGTCTCTTATTTATACCTTTAGTCATATTGTTACGAATAGTATAAAATATAAATAATAAATGTACAACTTTGTTTCCGCCATTTTTAGTGCATATTATGTGAAATACTTCTAGTATCTTGACATCATAAAACAATTACAAAAAAAAACTGTTTTTTGTTAATTAAAATTTCTGTGATTTAAGAAAAATAGTAAATATTTATATTATATAATAATTTAAATAATTATAAGAAGCTATATGAAGAAGTAATAAAACTAATAACCAACACTTATGGCATAAGTTAGCTTGGTGTTAGTTGTTAATTATGAACAAAATAATAATCGCGAAAATTTAAACCATACAAAAAGTTGTCAGGTTTTAACAATTTACGTTTGAATTGTGAAAAAATGACTCAAATGACGCGAAAACAAATTTGTATATTTATATAACAATTCAAAATGAGTATACTTTATAATAATATATGCCCAGTACAAAAATAAAAAAAAAAAACATATTTTTAAATCAAGATTTCTAATTTTTGCCAATTTTTTCTATAAAAAAAACAGACTATAAATATATTCAGTAGCTTCTAACCACAGATTATATCTTTCCGCCATTTTTGCCCAATTTTAATAACAATGAAAACAATTTATTTATTATGGCAACACTTCTATCAATCAATCAATCATAAGTTAAGTTTTATACGTACTTCAGATGACACAGCTTCATTGAGGGAGCCCGACGTGATGGTCGCAGTTGGAGCGCTGAGCGCGTGCGTGTGCCTATGACCGAGACCCACTCTGCGATCCATTCGGATCAACTTCGCTTTAAGCTATGGAAAAATTATTTATATCATTATATATTATAAGTAGAAATTAATATTTTACAAATGCATTTTATTTATGTAAGAATTTTTTTTTGTTTGATGACACTCTTATAGGAGTTTTTAGAATGTATTGCGAATTGTGCAACAAGTGAAACACATAAAAAATATAAATACAACAAATCTAGGAAAATAGTGTATTTCCAATTTGATATTTTGTCAAAGGCAATATCTATATTGAATATATATATATATATCTATATATTACTGCTTATGTATGTATGTATGTATGTATGTTATGTATGTATGTAGGTATGTCTGTATGTATGTATGTATGTATGTAGTTATGTATGTAGGTCTGTATGTAGGTATGTTGTATGTATTGTATGTATGTATGTTTTGTATGTCTGTATGTATGTATTGTATGTATGTATGTATGTATGTATGTATGTATTATGTATTATGTTTGTAGAGGTAGGTATGTAGGTATGTAGGTATGTATGTTGTAGTATGTATGATGTATGTATGTATGTATGTATGGTAAGTAGTAGTTATGTATGTAGTATGTATGTTGGTCTGTGTATGTATGTAGTTATGTATGTATGTATGTATGTATGTATGTATGTTATTGTATGTAAGGATGTATTGTAAGGTATGTATGTATGTATTGTATGTAGGGAGTATGGTATGTATATGTTCTGTATATGTATGGATGTATGTATGTATGTATGTATGGTCTGTTATGTATGTATGCTTGAGTAAAGATGTATGTATGTATGTATGATTGTATTGATGTAGATGTAGATGTATGTAGTATGTTTTAATGGTATGTAGTATGGATGTTTATGTTCTGTATTAGGTAGTATGTATGTATGTATGTATGTTATGTATGTATGTAGTATTAGGTATGTATGTATGTATGTATGTAGGTATGGATGTTATGGATGTAGTATGTATGTAGGTATTGTATTGCCTATGTATGTAGGTATGTATGTATGGTGTCTGTATGTATGTAGGTATGGTAGTATGTTATGTAATGTTGAGATGTATGTATGTTATGTATGATATGTTCGTCATGTCATGTAGTATGTAGGGTATGTCGTGTATGGTTACTGGATGTATGTTGTATGTATTATGGATGATGTATGGTTTGTATGTATGTATGTATGGATGATGTTGTTGTATGTATGTATGTATGTATTATGATGTGTAGTATGTATGGATGTATGATGTAGTATGATGTAACTGTATGTAGTATGTATGTATGTATGTATGTTATGTTGTAATGTAGTATGTAGTATGTATGTATGTATGGTATGGTATGTCTGTATGGTATGTATGTATGTATGTATTGTATGTTGTATGTATGTATGTATGTTGTATGTATGTATGTATGTATGTTTATGTATGTATTGTATGGTATGTAGGGCTGTATTTGTATGTTATGTATGTATGTATGTAGTAGTATGTATGTAGGTCTGTATGTATGTATGTATGAAGGTATGTAATGTATGTATGTTATGTAGTATGTATGTATGGTATGATTGGATGTATGTATGTTATGTATGTAGTATGTATGTTAGTATTTATGTTGTATGTATGTAGTATGTTATGTATGTATGGAGTATGTTATGTATGTATGTATGTAGGTAGTCATGAGGGTATGTCTGTATGTACTGTATGTATGTATTGTAGGTATTGTATGTATGTATGCTGTATGTATGTAGTCTGTAGGTATGTATGTATGTTACTGTCTGTATTGTATGTTATTTGGATGTATGTATTGTATGTATGGTACGGAGGTATGCTTGTATGTTATGTAGGTTGGTATTGTATGTATGTATTGTATGTATGTATGTATGTTATGTATGTATGTATGTATGTATGTATGTTATGTATTAGTATGTATGTATGTATGTCTGTATGTATGTAAGTAAGTATGTATTATGGTATTATGTATGTATAAGTATGTAGGATGTATGTATGTATGTATGTAATGTATGTATGTATGTAGGTATGTATGGGTATGTATGTATGTATGTATGTATGTATGTATGTATGTATGTATGTTGTATGTATGTAGTATGATGTTGTATGTCTGTATGTATGTATGTATTATGTATGTATGTATGTAGTCTTGTATGATGGACTGTATGGATGGTAGTAGGTGATGTTTAGTATGTAGGTCTGTGTATGTATGTATGTATTGTATGTATGTTATGGATGTAGGTATGTATGTATGTATGTATGTATGTATGGTATGTATTGTATGTATGTATGGATGTATGGGGTATGTAATGTATGTTATGTATGATGTCATGGGATGTATGGATGTATGTATGTTATGTATGTAGTATGTATGTATGTAGTATGTAGGGTTATGTTAATGTAATGTATGTATGTATGTTGTATGTCTGTATGTATGTATGTATGTATGTATGTATGTATGGAGTATGTAGGTATGAGGTATGTATGTTATGGATGATGTATGTAGTATGTATGTATGTTTGATGTATGTATGGGTATGTATGTAGTAGTATGTATGTATGATGGTAGGTATGTATGTAGTATGTATGGTATGTATGTTATGTATGTTAATGTATGTATGTTATGTATGTTATGATGTATGTAGGTATGGATGTATTGTCTATGTATGTATGGAAGGTATGTAGTATGTATGTAGTTGATGTATTGTTTATGATGTATGTAGTATGGGTATGGTATGTCTGGATGCTAACGATATATATAAGTGTATATTATATTATTAATATATATATTATATAGATATATATATTATTACTATATATATTATACTCATATATATATTATATATAAACTTCTATATATATATATATATATATATATATATATATATATTCTTAAATAATAATTGTATAGTATTATTAAAATAAATAGAAAAAAGAACTAAAATAAAATGTTAACGATAAATAGTTCATAAGCTTGCAAAAATATAAATTATCACATTTTACTGTTAATTTGTAATAAGTTGTAATGTTCCAGCCCAAAGGAAAATTGGTGTTGCTTGGATACACTGATATATGAATTAGTATATATATGTATTTATATAAAATGTTGTATAATTTCGCTTCATAACCCAATAATCATATATTGAAACAATACAAGCTTAATAAAAGCTCAAATATAAATATTTGAATAATAACTGCACAATACTCATAATATAATAAAATAATAGAACAAATTAACCATCTCTGTTAAATATTTTAAAGTTATGTATTTTATTTTTACCAAAACAAAGCCTATGACTGAATTCAGAATATATTATGCAGATAATTCAAGTATAAATATTTATTTTAAATATATAATTCAGTGGCATTAAATGTTTAAAACAAATCTTAACGATGCCATGTATATGTAAAAAAATCTTATTGCATTAAAAATAGCAGCATTTTTTTATATAAAATATAGCTGTATATAGTAAGAAGTACAGTTTAAACACACTTCTTAACAATAATTGCGGTCAACTGGAAGAAAATAAGTATTTAAAAAAAATTCTTATCAGGCATAACCATTGCAATAGCAACCATCTTATAAGTCTAAAATAACACTATGTGTTATTTTCTTATATATTTCATTCTAAATGAGAATTAATCTGTTTTGAATATTATTTCACACTAAAGAAACAAAAATATATATAAAAAAATGAGTAAATTTGCAATGGGACTCAAACCCACACCACCGGCTATTCAATCAAGTAGTATTATTGACTTATATTAAATAAAATTTTGCATTATGCAGTAAAAACCATGACAATACTATTGTTAAAGACAAGTTAAATTAATAAATATATTATTAAATAACTAAAAAAAATATATGCCCCTCCAGTTAATGTTTGTGATACAATTACAATTTGCAAGTGCATAATAAGAAGCTCAATTAAATTCGCAAGTGCATATATAATGAATGCTGCAATTTGTGATCAAAATCCAAAAGTATCAATAATCATTTCTATTTCACAATTATAATATGAAATAGAATCTAAAAATACAATAAATTATAGAAACTAGTAAATCGCATTGCTTAATTGCATTCAAATTTTTTTTATATTAGTGTTACTTTGATTTCATTTGCAATTTGAAAGGAAAAATTCGCTTTGTACAAAAATATACATATAAATTATTATTACAATTTATCTCTAGTTTAAAATCAAAATAATCTTTAAACATGTTTGTTAGCACTGTTTATATTAATAAACTAGACTAAATACATGTTTATTAATACTATGCAGGCATTAATTTTACCAAATCATAAATGTACACCTTATAACACATATATATATATATATATATATATATATATATATATATATATATATATATATATATATATATATATATATATATATATATATATATATATATATATATATATATATATATATATATATATATATATATATATATATATATATATATATATATATATATATATATATATATATATATATATATATATACATCATATAATTACAATACCAATGGTTATTTAATAAATAATTAATATATATTCTATAAAAACATCTACATGTTATACAATTATGTTCCCTCAGAATTAGTATGTAAATCTCAATCTATTATGAAACAAAATCCTAAATACTACTATTTCAAAGAAAGACATATAATTTACAAAGAATATGTTACTGTTGTAATATTTCATTATAAGCTGTGTAAAATGTGTCTATTTCATGATAGTTGCGTACATGATTTGCTTATATTACATTTTTTATTTAATATTCAAAAATCAATATGTAAACAAAGCTCAACATGCATTTAAAGCCTTATTATTATAGCTGTATCACCAGACCAGAAGCCACTTACTGTATCATTTTCCTGTTTCAAGGCTTGGTAAAGCTTGTCTCTTTTCGTTATAAGTTCGTTTTGTTGTTGTATCAGATCCAAGTGGTATATAAGAAGATCTTTAAGTTTTTTGTTTTGGTTCACAGCAACAGTTAACTGGTCCGACAATTTTGATACTTCAGGAGTAGAACTCGGAATATTTTTATCATCGACCGTAACACAATATGTTGATATTTCAACTTCCTTTTCAAGCTGAAGAGGCGGCCGCCTCTCTGCACTTTGCGAGTGACATGCGTATATGTGATCGAAGGGAAAACTCAGCAGGCCATCTTTTGATTCCAACTGATTAAGTGTAGACAGTTCCGCCGAGAAATTCACCAAATTCGTTTCATTTACACTACTGCGACTGTTCATTTTTAAGAAAGCCAATCTTAAATCACTTACGACAAGCCTGCCGGCTGTCAAAACCTAACTAGCCGAATTTAAATCTGTTCGTATCATTACAACGGATTATTTATTCACTGTCCACCACAAATCCGCTAGTGAGTAGAAAAATATTGATATATTCATCCGGTATTACATTGTCAAAACATCTACAAATTTACGTATTATACTTAACTACTAATTTGACATTTCATTCACGCACATGTAAAATGATAAAAAGATGCAACATTAAAATATTTGCAACAGCAAAAAACTGTGTAATAAATTAACTCGGAGGAAGACATTCGAAAAAGTGTAAGTTTTAATTGAATTATTAGTTTAATTACATCACTTCAATATTATCAATACTTTATGTCAATAGAACAAAATCCGTAGTAAAATCCATCGTCTAGCGTCAAGGCGTCAACCGTAGACATTTGTTGTTTTTTACTTGTTTTGTTAGAGATCTGGGCTATGGATTTTAAGAAACAGCCGTTTGCTCTCAACCATAGACAATAAATGCAATGCATATTTGTTATCAATAACAAAACATTTATCGAGTTTTGAAAAACTTAATATCTCAGTTATTTTAAATAAAATACAATAAAGTGAGAACTTAGAGTAATATAGATGTTACTAAGCAAATCACTGTTAAATACATTTTTGAATACCGCACTAATCTGCATTAGAATTACACAGTAAAACAGAATATTACATAAATTTATACAGAGTCATAGTACAGGAAATTATCGTTAAGAAATAATTCTTTATGAATTAATTATAAGTAGACTTCATGTCGACTATTGCTATCTAGCGCCACTGGCGCATGTGCACAGACTACGAATAACAAAATCAATAGCTATAGATACTCACATTTCATGATGTATATAAACCAATAAATACAATTTTTAAGACTTTCTCAGAAAATAAATCGATAATTAACAATTTATTGTAAACTGAAACTAAAATTAAAACATATATTAATGAAATAGGCACTTTAATTATTCCCACATAGATTTAAACGTATAGTCTGTATTGACATTTCATAAAAGCAAATGCCAACGGTTTTCTGATCAAAGCGTACTTCTATTAAACTAGTATTTGTCAATCCAATTATACAATCCCTGAAACCGTTATTAGTGTGGTTTGATGCACTAAAATGATGTATAAATTATTAATTTATGAATATGTTAAATTTAGATTTTAAGCAAATTTCTAGTTTGGTTAAGTTAGTAACTTACATATTATGTTGACACATCGAAACTAACTATTACAAGTATTAGAAGTTTATATAAGCAAAAATTTGGAAATATTTACTTATTCTATTTTATAATGCGCTTATTTTTATTCTTATAAGATAACCTTATTTTACATTTATATTTAAAAGTATTTAGCTTATGAACTATTTGTTTTATAAAATTAAATACAACATAATTATGTAGACAATTAAGTGAGTTTAACAAAGAGTGAGAATTAACAAAGTTTATAAAATTTTGAAAATACCTTTTTAGGAACAGATTAAGTAGGACAACACTTAATTATATAGACACATAAAAAAATAAAAGAAAATTACTTTTACTACTTATTCAGTAATAAGGAGAAAAAATGAAGAAGAAGAAGCTAAAAAAAAAACCAAACTTTTTGAACTTTTCTATGGTCATTTGGTCATTTTGTAAGTAACTATTTTTTTTAATTTAGCGACAACTTTATCGATATCAATGGCATAATCAAACATGGCCTTTGCCAAAATTTCTATACCTAATAATAATAACAACATTATTCCAAACGAAATAAGCAATCGTAATTATTACATGCAATGAGACAACTACAATAAATGCATTATGTTTTAAGAGAAAATGTTATCTATTATTTTTGTTCATAAATAATACTTTTAAATTATTATTAAACAGTGTAAAATCAGCTTATGTTTCTGAAACTAAACAAAGATGGCGCTATATACGATGGTAAATTTAAATTTACTTACGTTACCCTTACAACGATTTTCTTAAACGAAATCTTTGAAATGTAAATGAATAGTTTGTTTTTTATAATATAATAAATCAAAATATTAAAACACTGTTCTCACGACAGACTGCAGTGCATTTATAATTTAATATAGCGGCCAGGCAGATATATAGGCTATAATAGAATGATTATAGCGGCGACACTTTTTCAATTTACTAAGTTCTATTTTGTATAAGGTTCTAGAACTAAATTGCAGGTATACATATATCGTATTGACTGTAATTGCATAAGACAAGGTGATTTAAAACGGCAATATATATATATATATATATATATATATATATATATATATATATATATATATATATATATATATATATATATATATACATATATATATATATATATATATATATATATATATATATATATATATATATATATATATATATATATATATATATATATATATATATATATACATATATATATATATATATATATATATATATATATATATATATATATATACATATATATATATACATATATATATATATATATATATATATATATATATATATATATATATATATATATATATATATATATATATATATATATATATATATATATATATATATATATATATATATATATGTATATATATATATATATATATATATATATATATATATATATATATATATATATATATATATATATATATATATATATATATATATATATATATATATATATATATATATATATATATATATATATATATATATATATATATATATATATATATATATATATATATATATATATATATATATATATATATATATATATATATATATATATATATATATATATATATATATATATATATATATATATATATATATATATATATATATATATATATATATATATATATATATATATATATATATATATACGCCATATGCGGGATAAAGCGTGAAGTTAAAAAAAATTACGATTATCTACACGATCTACTTTTTTTTACTTTCAGAGAGAAATATTGTGTATCGGGAGGCAAAACCTAAAAAAAACCATTTTATATAATATTTATTATTTCATCTGTATTTTGTGAACTTTATATTTAGTCGTAGTAAGATTCTATACAAGTACTAGTTAGAGTTTTGAGAACTGAGTGTTTCGACCACTTCCCTAACCTACTTTAAAGCTATATTACATATCTCTGGCATACAAATTAGATTTCCACTCATATATTTACTAGATGTGATCAAAAAAGCAGAAATAAATAACACTAGATTCTCTTAGAGCTAAAAAAATTAAACCAACAATACTACTACAGTATATGTATTAACTATTTTTGGTATATACTTACAGATCCACGTCGTGCAGGCCGCTGCAGCGGAGATCGTGAGTTGATCTCTATCTCCCTGCAGATCACGGGAGAGAGCTGTCGACGAGTCATTGGTGGTTCCGCTGCGGTCTCCTTCCACACACCTAGAGCAGAGCTTGTCGGACGAGGTTGGTTTGGTTCACTATCAGTCTAGAAACGACTTAGAAATGTTACCAAGTAATCTATTAAATCTATATTAATATATTTCAAATTAAATATATATAGATTGAAAGCGAAATATTTAAATTGGAAGGCTAGAAAATGCATTTTCGTAGATAAATAAATATAATGTTAAACACCTATGGATAAACCTCCTTGGTATATATTAATTAAGGTGAAGTATATTTTAACTTCAATTATAAATATTTGGAATGTCCATATTTTTACATGTAAATGAAATATGTTAAAAATACAAATATGAAAAATACTCATTCACTCATTTTTATTTATTATATTTTTAAATCAGATAGGTGAATTTTATTAAAGTACAATAAATGTACGCCAGTTATATTTTTGGTTAAGTGCACTAATCTCAGTAACTACTACAATTGAATTGGTTTGAATTGACCTACTACATTGTTAATAGTTTCTACGTTACCTCCATTACCGACTTGACTACACATTTAAAGCCAAAGAACCTAACTTTGGCTATAAAAACTTAATTTTATCTAAAAATAAATGATCGGCACAGAATGGGGTTTGTGGCGCAGCGTCTGCCTGTAATCGCGACGGTTTGCGAGTTTGATTCCCACTCACGGATGATGTACTATTTCATTTCCGTTTTCTTTGCTCTGGCAACTAGGCAAAGCGCGGCGTTGAGTTCCGTCATTCAACACACAACGTCTCGAAAGGCCGAAAGTGGGGATCGGAGTGGGGAACGAAGTGGGAGTATCTTGACATTAGGTTCCCACGACCCCTGCGGCACCCTATGTCTACCCTGCCATCTGCGGGATAAAATATGCAGTTGAAAATGTTTACTTCTTTGAAACGGAGAAAATATTTATTTCTCATTAAAATGTATGATATTTCATAGAAAGTGCTTATAATAAATCGTCGTCATCCTGCCCACTGTTATTAGTTCGTGGAACGTTCAAAGTGAAGTAGGTACCTTTAATAAAGAGTAAATTGATTAAACTACCATTCAATTTTACTACGTGTGCTTGCCTTGCAAATATACAATGTAAAATATCTTCGTACGATAATGAAAACTGAAAAAGTACTGCCTAAAAAGTATCAGGGTAGCCTACCTAATTGGATATATTTTATAAATTCTGTAATATATATTCTAAAGGACCATATTAGGAACCTATAGGAAATGTTAAATGGCTGGTGAATCCAGTAATAAAATAATTGTTATGACTTCTATATGCGAAGTAATTGCTTATTAGTTCAAGAATTTAGTTCAATTTAATTTGAATGGAAGATGCCAAGCCTTTGCCTAACTAACTAAAATATTTAAAGCTGCTAATTGGCAAATTAATTCAATAGTTATAATAAAGATAATAAACCTATACTTCCAATATCAAGTTATGTATGTATACATACACATACATAAGTAACATCACGATTATCCCTAGTGGAGTGTTCAAAGAGGTCAGAGCGCCAAACACGTCACACACCTCTTTCGCCTCGTCCCCTGTCATTAACCTCTTCATATATGCTTTCCACGTTGTCTTCCCCTACCTCTCTTACCTCTCACCTTTGCTTTGCATGTATGTATACATCATATATTGTAATTGACGTATTGAATGACCTATTTGTAATATAATACTTTAGAGGAGAATACGTTTGTTTGTTTTTTTTACATTAGATACAACAGAAGTAGTTTACTTTGGTTGGTTTTATTTTTCTGTGCTTTAATTGTTTTTGTATTCATAATAATATTCTGTACAAATAAAGAAATAGAATAATATAAGTAGATTTTACAAATTATTTTGCGGATATTGCGTAGTGAGCTTTCATACATGGCGTAATGCAGTGGAAGCATTTTCAAGGTAAAAGCTGTCAAATTTTGGCCACCTTCAACTTTTGCTGTCACGCTCGAGACGCCATAAATAAAGATAAGAAGAAGAAGAAGAACTTTTGCTGTTACTCTTACCTATTATTACAATATTGAAATCTCTCAAAATAAATTCCCAAAGGAATATATAATATTTCGGTTAATCGAATTTCAAACATGTTAAGAAACCCTAAGATACATAAAAAACGGACGTATTTTCATTTAAAATCGTTTTAAAATTGAAGTATAAATTTTCTGCCCTAGATTCAAAGTTATTCAGCCTGCTAGTAAATACATCACTGAGGTTGTGGTAGATAATAGTTGTGGCAATAAAATCAGGCAACATATGTTATCAGCCTACAAAAAATTTTAATAATACTAAGCATTTTTTTTGTATGCACTTAGCAGGATATGCAGTGGGAACTGCAGGTTCAAGGAACCTAGTGTTAAGACACTCCGTTCTCTATTTTTCGTGGCGAAAGTCAACAACGCGTTTTTACTTTGTTGCCAGAGAGAGCCAAAGAAAATGAAAATATACTACTCTCCCCGAGTGGGAATCGAACTCACAAATAATATTTGTTATAAAATCTCAATAAGTCTATAAAATCAATTTTATAATGAAACAGTCAAGACCATGTATTTTTAATTAAAATGTAATGTAAGAAGTAAAAACACGAATGGAGTATGAAACTATGACTTTTAACAGTTTTGTCCCTTAACCGAGAGACAACATCATCGCATCTTTGGTTCTAATATATTATTTGATTAAAACTTTTTTCCTATAAAGGTGTTAAATCATGACAGGATATATAACGTGATTAGTAGTTTAAAGTCACGCTTCATCCCGCACATGGCAGGGTAGGCAGAGGGAAC
>JAZFAU010000011.1:200000-337500 GCA_037178615.1 Dione vanillae
AAGTCAATCAGAGACACTCCATTGCTATTACCTGCTTTCCGCCTTTTCGAGGCATTGCGTGTTGAGTGGCGGAACTCAACCCTGCGCTTTGCCTAGTGTCCAGAGCGAAGAAAATGAATGAACAAATAGAAAAATCCATCTTCCCCGAGTGGGAATGGTAAATAATTATGTAATAAAGTAATAACAACTAATAGTTAATAAAGAGTAAATGATTTCTAGATTGCTGAGGCTGTCGAAGAATTGCGCGGTCTAAACACATCATGGTCCCATCACAGACTGTGTGACCTACAACGACAAGCAGCAAAATGGCGTCACAGCCGACCGTCCATTCCAGATACAAGGCATTATCGGGTAATGAAAGCTTTTTGACAAGCTTTTTTGCCGAAAACCTAAAAACTAATTAATTTTAAATTTTCAAGCTTTTATTTTAGGTAATATATTTCCGAACTTCCTGATAGATTTGAACTAAAATTATCTTTGAAATGACCTACTAATCCATTTAAAATTCTGCCGCAGACAAAAATTTATAATATCGACGATTGCAATCGATATCTAAGTCTAGATCCAAAATAACTTAACCTATATACGCTTACTATATTATTCAAAACAGCTAATACTATCTAATTCAGTTTAACTATTGTTATGAAGTCAATTTAACTATTGTTATGAAGAATAGCGTCGCAGGAAATAAAATATTTACAAAGAAATTGTATTACTAGGTATATAATATGTAATAGAGTTTCTCTGCCGCTTTTTTGAAAGCCTTTTGGCTTAAACAGTATATATCACAATATGTTTTTAAACATAACAAAGCCAAGGTGTAATGAAGTTTCATCTGGCGTTTACAATATCCTCTGGCTCTGGTAGAGCAGGGGAAAAATTCTCTAAAAAGACTCAATTAATTTTGCACAAGGAAAGTAGTAGTAACTTTTACGTTACCATTAGAGAGATATTGTAGTATATCTATTCCAAACGAGCTTGATACTAACAAAATATTACTTCGATACAAACTCGGATGTGCAGAATTTATACAAGTTATAGCTCCAACTCAATAGAATTTGAAAATTAGTTATCTGTGACTTTTGTTTTATCAAATGATCAAAAATCCTATTCGGTCAGTACAGAACGTTCTGAAGAAAGCTTGCAGCGCTCAGCTAACGAAGCCACATTCGAGTCAAAGCGTGGGCGACGCCGATGGCATCTTCATTAATCTGTCGCGCTTGGGCTCTTGTAAAGGTAAGAACGTGATATTCCAATTAACTTACAAATTGTTGGACTTACATTTCAAAGTACAAACAACTTTAGATCAGTCATGCTTTTTAAAATACAATTAAAATACTCGATTACAGCCTATAAATTTCATCATTTGGTTTATTTTCACCTATAGTGGGGCACACAGACTACTGAGATTGAAATGGTAAAACGATATATATATATATATATATATATATATATATATATATATATATATATATATATATATATATATATATATATATAATATATATATATATATATATATATATATATATATATATATATATATATACATACTTATATATTTCCAATATCACGTGTCATTCGGCATAATTGAAATGTACTTTTGTATTTCGGTTTACGTCATTGTACGATTGTAAAATAAATACGATAACGTGAAATTTTAATGTAGAAAGTATTTTTCTCTTAAACATTTTGAATGGTTTCATTTTGATATTTCGTTTCGGTTTTAATAAAATGAGTAAATTTGATTATAATATTATTAACTCATTCCGAGTTTAAAGTTTTTCAAGTATTTGCTTATTGTTGATTTACTTTAATTTAGAATATGATTTGGATTATTCTGACCCTAGTAGTACTTCTTTGATCTTAAATAAGATCATCATTCATTCATCATTCGGTGTTTTAAATAAAACACCGAAGTCCGTTGTAGCGCAGAAGTGTAGCACGAACTGCCTGTAAACATGATAATTTGTTGGTTCGATTCCCACTCCAAGAAGCACCAAGAAATCCATGCTTGGATCGGTTTCCTTTTTCTTTGCTCTGGCAGCTAGAGAAAGCGCAGCATTGAATTGAACCACTCAACACGCAATGCCTCGTAAAGGCGGAAAGCAGAGAACGGAGTGTCTTAACAGTACGGTTTACATGATTTCCTCTGCCTACTCTACTATGAGCGAAGGTGTGGTAAAGAATGAAGCAAAAAAACACACATTTCATCGAAATTTTGCATATTTCAAAGTAAAGTTGTGATAAGTATCTTGGTTCGAATATTTCCTTTTTTTTTAAAACATTATAATAAAATTTCCACGAGTGACTCTAAAGCAATAATTCATTGCTATTGCTATAGCTAACGATTCATGTTTGGTGATCATAATCATCTCTTAATAGACCAAAACTTAAAAAAAAATAAACCGTATATAGACTTAAAATACCTAGAATATTTTACACCTTATTCAGATTTTTAAGGTTAAAAAAAATAGTAAGTAAAAACACAGATTAAAAATCTAACCTAACCTGTTTTAAAATCTAACCCAATTGAGTGAGTAACTTTATTGAATTCGTAGTCGATCGACGAAGGTTGTTCAAGAAAAAGAAAATAAAAAATAATATCAAAATGTTATTAAAACTCGTGGCTGTTATTAACTTATGTGAAATTTTTAGTTCGTTCGTTCGTCGGAATAAGCGTTTTTTTATTATAATATAAAAATGATGACCTCTTGATGTTTAGGAAGAGGTGTTTCCACCTCTTCGTACGTGCTCACCAAGAGGACACGAGGACGAGGCGAAAGAAGTTGGCAGATACAGTAGCTTTGGCTCTAGGGGTGAAGTGTAAAGCTATATATAAATATTAAATGTATTTATATAAATAGTTACAAGCATATAAGAATTACTACGTAGCTCTACGAGAACGTGACATACGTTCTCGTTAGGCAGCTTACACGGTTTCCAAGGGGCGCGGACTTAAATCTTGCTGCGTTCAAATTGTTATATATTTTATAAAAAATATTTTTCCTTTCCTTTCTTTATAAAAAGGCAGGCTAAGTTTCACGAGAGTAGTGGGTTTGAATTCGTCTCGAGGGATTTATTTTAATTTGTAGCTCTGGTAAGATGAAAGTTGCTTGAATACTGCATAAAAAGTGGGGAACAGAATGTCTTAGCTCTGGGTTCCGTCTACTCTGCTATATGTGGGGAAAAGATATTTGACATGTCATAACTTGAGATGACATGACATGACATATATTTCAATCATAAATAATCTATTTCTAGATGAATCTATAGACAGCGACGGATGCTTTGAAACACCATGTTGTGGAAACACCGAAGAGTGTGATGGATGGAGAGCGTCCGCTAACGACGTTAGCCCCGTCATCAAACGAGATCTGGTCAAAACACCTTCTTGTCCAGGGTAAGTAAATATATTTTTTTTTTTTAATTTATATAACAAATTCTTTTTAATTTTTCTTTTTTTACATATAACACGTTTCATTTTAATTTCCACCTCTTATAGAAAATTTACAACAAGTAATATATATATATATATATATATATATATATATATATATATATATATATATATATATATATATATATATATATATATATATATAATATATATATATATATATATATATATATATATATATATATATATATATATATATATATATATACGAGGTGTGTTCAAAAAGTATCGCGAATTTTGAATTTTCGCGGGTTACGTATATTCGAATTTCAATTTTTTTGTGGCGTTATGTTGGTACTCATGTCTCTCACTTATGCCGACAACCTCGGCCATTTTGAATGTTCACTTAATTGTTGACAGCTGCTTTGCTTGCACGTGTTTTGGATCGTCTTCGATTTTTACCCATTCAAAAAAATGGATCAAAGAACGTGTATCAAATTTTGTGTGAAAAACGAAATTAAGTGCGCGGATGCATTCCGAATGTTGACTGTGGCATACGGAGAAGCTACCTTGGACCGAAGCAACGTTTATCGGTGGTACAAAATGTTCTCAGAAGGCCGAGAAGATGTGAACGACGAAGAGCGTGCCGGACGCCCGAGCACTTCAACAACAGACGAAAAAATTAATGAAGTGGAGAAAATGGTATTGGCCAATCGTCGAATCACCATTAGAGAAGTTGCTGAGGACCTAGACATATCGATTGGCTCGTGCCATTCGATTTTTATCAATGATTTGGGCATGAGACGGGTCGCCGCGAAATTCGTACCAAAATTGCTCAATTGCGACCAAAAACAGCATCGCATGAACATTGCTAATGAGATGTTGGACTCTGTCCGCGACGACCCAAATTTGCTCCAGAGGGTCATAACTGGTGACGAATCGTGGGTTTATGGTTATGACGTGGAAACCAAAGCTCAATCATCTCAATGGAAGCTGCCGCACGAACCAAGACCGAAAAAAGCGCGCCAAGTTCGGTCGAATGTGAAAGTTTTGCTGACAGTTTTCTTCGATTGCAGGGGCGTGGTGCATCATGAGTTCTTGCCACAGGGTAGAACGGTCAATAAGGTTTATTACCTGCAAGTTATGCGCAATTTGCGCGAAGCAATCCGCCAGAAACGCCCGGTTTTGTGGAAGAACAAAAATTGGCTTTTGCACCACGATAACGCCCCTGCTCACACATCGTTGCTTGTGCGCGACTTTTTGGCCAAAAACAACACACTAATGATGCCGCAGCCACCGTATTCCCCAGATCTGGCCCCCTGTGACTTTTTCTTGTTCCCTAAACTGAAGAGGCCCATGAAAGGACGACGTTATGCTACACTTGACGAGATAAAGACGGCATCGAAGGAGGAGCTGAACAAGATAAAAAAAATGATTTTTTGAAGTGCTTCGAAGATTGGAAAAACCGTTGGCACAAGTGTATAATATCTCATGGGGATTACTTTGAAGGGGACAAAATAGATATTCATGAATAAATAAATAATTTTTGAAAAAAAACACAAAATTCGCGATACTTTTTGAACACACCTCGTATATATATGTATATACATATATCATTAATTATTACGTTAAGCCAGAGAAGCCCTCTCTAGCGTTAATTCCCCGTAAATTAACATGTACAACGTATTTTAACCAATTTAATGCTAATTAACTGCTAATTGAAGTTTCTAAGCGGTTTTGGATTATCTCTTATTTTAATAATATAGCTAATAGTTGGTAATTGGTATTTCAATATATGGATGGATATATATAATTACTAAATATCGTAACATTTTAATTAATATTTAGTTTCTTGTTACTACATCAACATAAATCCCAATTCTTCCTATTAATAAATAAATCCCAATTCCCACGATTTGAGTTAAAAATAAACATATATATATATATATATATATATATATATTATATATATATATATATATATATATATATATATATATATATATATATATATATATATATATATATATATATATTATATATATATATATATATATATATATATATATATATATATATATATATATATATATATATATATATATATATATATATGTATATGTGTGTATATATAGTCTAAGCTAGTCTAATCTTACTAATTGAGATGGTGAGCTACCTCTAGTAATTGGCGTAAGAGCTTTATCAATCTGCTTGAAGGGATACGTACCTAAATCTAAAATATAATCTGATTAGTTTATACGCTTTGTTACTTGTTACTTTGTAGGATTATAATATGTTATTTCTTTATGTTATATTAAGTAATTAAATTTGAACAATTCTGGTGATCCAAGATTTCTTCGCTCAGTGTATATAGTTTAGCCATCCAGCAAAGAAATACTACTAGTAGCTTTGCTACTGCTTTTTTACATTTGTTGTAGTATATTTTATATTATTTTTTTTTTAATTTTTATTCATTAAATTTAACTATTGTATTGTACATATACCTTATTTTGTTTCAATAATAAACAGTAAAGCAATACAAACCGTCGTGGCGCAGGAGCGCAACGCCTGCCTGTGATGCGACGGTTTCTGGGTTCGATTACCAGTCGGGGAAGATGGATTTTTTGTTTCCATTTTCTTCGCTCTGGTAAACTAGGCACATCGTGGCGTTAAGTTCCGGCACTCAACACGCAATGCTTCGAAAAAGGCGAAAAGCGGGGACAGAGAAAGCAGGGACTAAGCAACGGAGTGTCTTAGCACTAGGTTCATGTGGTTCCTGCAGCTCCCTCTACCTACCCTGCAATATGCGGGATAAAGCGTGAAGTTACAAAAAAAATAAACAAATAAAACTGCAAATATTAAAAATATTTTTTTAATTTTTAACAAGGGACCAAAATCGAAGTGAAATTACCTCTAGTCTTCTGTCTTCGCTTAAACATTTACGCATTGAATTTGAATAATCGTCTGCTTCAAACTGTGATGATACACAAGCAATTTGTAATAAGAACTATTAGGTTTACTTTAACGTAAATTTGAGCTGGCCATTTTGTATTGGAAATTTGTAGAGCAATTATTGAACCTAGTTTGTAAATAACTAACTACCTGTTTGCGGCTTCGGCAACTTGATCGATGTTCTCGACTTCACTCTGATATAATATGCCTTTATTGTAAATATAAATTTCTACAACGATTTTGAGGACCGCAGAGGCGTAGTGTCTGCTTGAAAAGGCGACAGTCTATAGGCTCGATTCCCACTCGGGAAAGGCGGATTTATCATTTCCATTTTCTTCTGTCTGGTAACTAGGTAAAGCGCGGCGCTGAGTTCCGCCACTCAATATCCAATACCTCGAAAAAATGCGAAAATCGGAGAACGGAATGTCTTAACACTAGGTTCTCACGATTCCTGCAGTTCTCTCTGCCTACCCTTGCAATGTGCCGGAAAAAGCATAAAAAAATCTGTTTTTGTATCAGTGTCACTTTTAACTTTTCTTATCAAATTTTAAAGCTTTCTTATCAATTTTTGACTTTGATTCCATGTGAAGTGCTCTCATTTCGTCTCTCGAGTAATAGCAATGGTGTTTTGTTTATTCAAAAAGTTAATGTAAGCAAACGTTTTTGCAATTTATTATCAATATAATTTAGTTTTTTTAGCTATATATCCGGTATATAGAAAAAAATAGGCATAGGGAATCTAGTGTTAACACACTTTAGTATATAGACTCCGTTCACTACTTTCTGCCCAATTTTATAGACATTATGTCTTAAATTACAAAGCTTAACGCTACGCATTGTTTGTTGCCAGAGCTTCCTTAAGAGAGAAATGAACCCCTTACCATCGCGTATACTAAGACGATCAACATATTACTCTAAAATATAATTGAACACAACTCAAAAAAGGTGAAGGAAGTATTCGTAAAATAAAAAATAAAACCAACTTTAATCTCTTCAAAATGAAATTTTCCACGAACCCGTAGCGGATATTAGAAAACGTATTTTGTTTTATTCAAATCTGACGATTCAATAAGAGAAATGGTCACAATTTTTATTCACAAGTCTATTTATAAACTAAACTGACAACTTCAAACTGATTTCCGTGTGTCGGAGTAGGTAGAGAAGGCCTTTACTTGTGTTTGATGGAGATCTATATAATATATATATATATATATATATATATATATATATATATATATATATATATATATATATATATATATATATATATATATATATATATATATATATATATATATATATATATATATATATATATATATATAAACGTATGAGCTTTATTGACGAGGGGCTGGAATATATATTTTTAAGCCAACACTATATAAAAGTGAACTTTGATAGAAAATAGCTGGAAAATATCTTTATGATTTTTAAAGTTTTCATCCGCACTGAGGAAACCATATAAATTTTTCATAAAAAAAGTTTTAAGAAATGTTTATATGTATTCTTTGTTATGAAAGCTTTTATTACGATTCTGTTTTTATTGTTTCTTGTAGCTTTACGCTTTTAAATCCTCCATCCCCTACTTTTTTCTTTAGAGGCTTTACGTGTTAGGTGGCGGATTTCAACACCGCACTTGCACTTGCTAGTTGCCCAAATAAAGAAAATGAAAATGAAATAATTCATACCCCCTGAATGGGAATCGAATCCACGGACTGTCGCGTTTACACACAGATAATAGGCTCCACTACGGTCCTCTTTAAAAAAATAATAACTATAAATAGCTTAATTGTAGACGATTAAATTTCATTTTCTACCACTTGCATTAAATCCCATAGTACTCGTATTATATAATTCTTTCTAATTTTGTACTTAATTACAAAATAGATATAATAAGTTAACTCTATATATTTCCTTTAATAGATCGATCAATATACATATACATATATATATATATATATATATATATATATATATATATATATATATATATATATATATATATATATATATATATATATATATATATATATATATATATATATATATATATATATATATATATATATATATATATATATATATATATATATATATATATATATATATATATAATATATATATATATATATATATATATATATATATATATATATAATATATATATATATATATATATATATATATATATATATATATATATATATATATATATATATATATATATATATATATATATATATATATATATATATATATATATATATATATATATATATATATATATATATATATATATATATATATATATATATATATATATATATATATATATATATATATATATATATATATATATATATATATATATATATATATATATATATATATATATATATATATATATATATATATATATATATATATATACGTTCACGTTAATCTCTGAGCTCCTCAGTTTCCAGATTTTGAGTGAAATCTCACGCTAATTGGATGGATGGATCTTATACAATTACAACTGAATATTGTAGAATGTAATATATATTGTAAGAGGATTTAGCTCTGTATTGAATTTCGTAGAGGTTGTTAGAAATAAGAGTTTATAACAAATTAACATTAACACGATAAAAAAGAAACTGACATTAAATAACTTTTATTGATATAACATTTTTGGACCTTTGAGGCTAAGATAAATCTTTAGGTTGTAAACTGTATAGTGTCATAACTAAAATGTTTTAAAAGAAGACTTACAATGAAGTACTACACTTGGTAGGCGTATTAAAATTAATTTTGTACGGTGCCTGTAATGAATGCCCTGTAATTATACAACTGCAAGCCACTCGAACGATCACGTACTATTTATTACTTACTATGGTATATGCCGTATATACGTACACATTATAATTCGGATGCATTCGTTAATTGACATGCTTTCAAAGGCTTATTCCACTGATAAGCCTTGTTGTTGTCCATAATTAAGTATTTTGAATAAAGAAGGTATATATATATATATATATATATATATATATATATATATATATATATATATATATATATATATATATATATATATATATATATATATATATATATATATATATATATATATATATATATATATATATATATACAACAACAAAATTATCTTTCCAATAAATATTAAAGGAAATATATAGAGTTAACCTATTATATCTATTTTGACTCCGCAAAATTACCATAATTAAGTGCAAAATTAGAAAGAATTGTTTAATACGAGTACTATGGGATTTAATGCAAGTAGTAGAAAATGAAATTTAATCGTCTACAATGTTAATTTAATTTAGTACTTTACCAGAAACTTTCTACGAAAGCTATTTATGGTTATTATTTTTTTAAAGAGGACCGTAGTGGAGCTTATTATCTGTGTGTAAACGCGACAGTTCGTGGATTCGATTCCCATTCAGGGGGTATGAATTATTTCATTTTCATTTTCTTTATTTGGGCAACTAGCAAGTGCAAGTGCGGTGTTGAAATCCGCCACCTAACACGTAAAGCCTCTAAAGAAAAAAGTAGGGAATAGAGGATCTAAAAGCGTAAAGCTACAAGAAACAATACAAACAGAATCGTAATAAAAGCTTTCATAACAAAGAATACATATAAACATTTCTTAAAACATTTTTTATGAAAAATTTTTGTATGGTTTTACTCAGTGCGTATGATAAAGATATTTTCCAGCTGTTTCTTATCAATGTCCACATTTATATAGTGCTGGCTAAAAATATATATTCCAGCCCCTCGTCAATAAAGCTCATACGTTTATAAGAAAAATTCCATTTTACAGATCCTATCCAAGCTTTCACGTATATCCCAAAATATTTTTCAATTATTATTCCATATCATACTGAATTCACTTACAATTTGTTCGCTCTATCCAATTAGCTCATGTTCTTATAATACTTAAAAAACACAGGAAAATGTAGACCGCAGTGGGATTAGAACCACCCGCGCCTCTTAGAATTCAAATTGCTATGACCACTTGCCATGCGTTCATGTTCTTTGTTCATTTAGTGTTAGATATTATAAAAATTATTGAAATACTTACTAATTCGTGTACGATTTTTACATTTAATTTTCTTTATAAGCATCTCAAAGAAAAACAAAATCAAATAATAATCATTCGGTAGAAGCAATGATGAGATACAATATTTTGTAAAGAAAGATATATATTTATAAATATATAATTACAATTTTTATTTTAGTTACTTTAATAGGAAACTATTAATTTTATATAATTGAATCCATATTATATGGAAAAAATTATGAACAAATTAAACAACTGAGTATATATATATATATATATATATATATATATATATATATATATATATATATATATATATATATATATATATATATATATATATATATATATATATATATATATATATATATATATATATATATATAAACAGTTTTATTATATACATGTACATGTTAAGTAACCACTTCGTAATCAAATACGAAGAAGAGAAAACTATCTAAATACTAGTAAACAAATCAATAGGCGACGTATCTAACTTACTTTGATTCCAACTTGAATCACATTAGTAAATTACACTTCACTGAAGAAAGTCGTTTAGTTAGTTCACTTAACTTTATACTGATATTGCACTCACAAAATCAATATTAGTCTTCTAAACATTTTGTTTCTTTATATAATTTTGCCAGAGACACGAAATATGATTTTTATCTGGCAGATAAATCGTTACAATTGGATTCATATACATATATAATGTAGGACCGTCGTGGCGCAGAGGCGCAACGTCTGCCTGTAACGCGACGGTTTCTGGGTTCGATCCCCAGTCGGAGAAGATGGATTTTTCTATTTCCATTTTCTTCGCTCTGGCAAACTAGGCAAAGCGCGGCGTTGAGTTCCGCGACTCAACACGCAATGCCTCGAAAATGGCGGAAAGCGGGGATGGATAAAAGCAGGGACTAAGTAACGGAGTGTCTTAACACTAGGTTCGTATGGTTCCTGCAGTTTCCTGTGCCTACCCTGCCAATGTGCGGGATACAGCGTAAAGCTAAAAAAAATAAATAAATATAATGTAGCTGATAAATCCTTATAAGCGGATTTTTTTCGAGTTATTGAGTCTGGAATGGTCGAACTCAACGCCGCGCTTTGCCTAGTTGCTAGAGCAAAGATAATGGAAATGGAATCATCCTCGACTGGGAATCGAACCCACAAACCGTCCCGTTGCCAGGCAGACGATCTCAATACAACTATAAATTTTCAGGAGCAATTGATGTATGTATAATTAATGTAACACAATAACACAAATGTGTAATTACATTACATTAAAGCTCGCGGTTTCCTGCTCTATATAAATTATATATATATTTTTAAATATGTATACAAATTGGCTCTAATTAACACAAGCCGCAGTGGCGGTTGCTTTTAACTAGTATCATATTTTTACCAGGAAATTATTATAGGGATTTAATATAATGTATGCCTATAAAAGTCATGTATAGAGATTATGTTTGAAATATTTAAATATTTTTCTCTCTACTCTCTTTCTTTCTCTCTCACTTTCTCTCTCTCTCATTATACTATCTTATTTTGTATGCCATGTTTTGCCATGAACATTTTTCTTCTAAAAGCAACTTTAAAGTCATAAAATAAATGTATTAATGGTATGAAATTCCATTTACAATAAATATATTAAAAACAATATTTCAAAGTATACTATTTCCAAAGCCTGACCCGATGTTTCTGGGTTACAATTTGACACTAACCAAGTGCTTAAAGGACAGATAAATAATCCATGTGTGTCCCATACGACCACAAATTCATCACCTATGAATATGTGACGAATTTGTAAAGAGGTAATTCATTCACTTACATTGTAATTGAATGAATTTCCTCTTTAAAATCGTTTTATATGGATCTTGCGTAATAAATATTATAGTACAATACATACAGTATTGGTCTTGATTCCGTCGTAACTACCAGACCAGCGTATTTACCAAGATTTATTGTCTCATAATGTAATTAAAAATAAATCTCAAATTCAATATATATATATATATATATATATATATATATATATATATATATATATATATATATATATATATATATATATATATATATATATATATATATATATATATATATATATATATATATATATATATATATATATATATATATATATTGAGGACCGTCGTGGCGCAGAGGCGTAAGCGTCTGCGTTCGATTCCCACTCGGGGAAGATGGATCGATCGATCGATCGATCGGATGGAAGATCTTCATGCTTTATTCCTAGCGGGGTGTTCCGTGAGAACGGAGCATCAAACGCTGCGGTCCCTGCATCTCATTGGTCATGCTCTTTTACCTTGTCAACAGTCGTTAGCCTTTCATACAAGCTCTCTCATAACAAACAAATTAAAAAAGCTCGTATTTTCTATAGATTAAAACAAAAAGTATTCTATATTAAAATGATATTTACGAGGTATATCAAAAGCGACCAAAATTAACGGATAAATTGGTTGAGTCATTTGCATGATGGTAACCTAAAATTCAATTATCCTGCCGCTCGCTGACGGCTGAATTAAAAACACTTGCCATACCTATTTTAAAATTATTGTTAATTTTTAACGTCGAGATTGAAATTTTTCATAAAAATATGTTAATTAAAGATGTGCTATTAAATATTTTTCATACGAACTGTAAATTGTAGATAATATGTTTTTTACGTTTCCATGAATCCAGCATATTTATGTTATTTCAATTCCAATTTTTTTCGTATGTATATATATGTATATATATATATATATATATATATATATATATATATATATATATATATATATATATATATATATATATATATATATATATATATATATATATATATATATATATATATATATATATATATATATATATATATATATATATATATATATATATATATATATATATATATATATATATATATATATATATATATATAATATATATAAACAAGTTAATCAATTGAAGTGTAATATGTCATACGTTTCCGGCTTCCGTTATAAGGAAATAGTCAGTGACAGTTTCAATGGAAATGAAGTAGAAGATGAAGAATGAAGCTTATCGAACTTCCATAGAAGCTGTCAAAGTCGAATATATTTATTCAATGCCAAAATAAGCTCTTGCTTTAAAATATACATTTTATTTAACAATTTAAAGAGCAACTACAGGTAATGTGAAAAGTTGTTGCATAAAGGAAAACCTACACGAAGCTTACTCTATATTTAAATCTCCCTAAAAGTAGAGCACTGAGCAAAGTTACCTAACATAATAGAACTGGTTCAATTTAAGCAAATTAACGAGATTTTCACTTGAGTTATCTCGTCGAAGTGTAGCTAAATAGGATTGAAATGTAGGAATAAGAGAAAGCGAGAATAAACCTGTGAAAAGCTTAATGTTATTTAATGGAGGAGCTTTTGGTCTCCGTATTGAACGTATTTGTATATTTATTTGACTACAAATTCATATTTATTTACTAAAAGTAAATAATATATAGAAAAGCTTTTAAGTTGAGTTTCAAGAGTAAAAGCTTAATAAGGTTACTAAGAAATTACTGCCGGTTTGATAAAAAGAAGTCAATCTACACATAGAATATTTTATTTGAACCATAGTATTATTAAAAACGAAGTATTTGGCATTACTTACTGTAATCAGAATGGAAAATTCTCACATTTTATTAAAATTAAAGTCAATGAAAATATACAGTTTAAATTAACCCTAAGTACAACACAAAAGCACTAGATACCGAACTTTGAATGGTATTCACTTTTTTAAATGAACTTTTTTGTAAAAAGCTCGTATCAGTTTCAAGTAAAAGGTGGATAAAGTCATAAGTCAAGCTATAGTGCCACTATACGCCGTGAAAGCCTTTAAGCCTAGCTAGCTAGCTGAGCAGTATCGCCGATAACAATCGACCCAATATAAAAACACTATGTAAATGTTTTGACGAGAGAAAATATTCTGTGCAACGTCCTCGTGATTTAACTGAAAATTCATTCTATTTTACCTTTTGCAGGTTGAGCATAAATTGCATTTTCAATGATTTTTCCAAGCGTGACACAGCGACGTGTCCATACATGACACTGTTGATTAATTTTGATTTTATTCGTGATTTAATTAATAATTTTGGCGAAACAATTAATATTTTCAAAGTAAATGAAATATATTTTATATTTCGTCACTGAATATGGATGTGTGATTAATTGAAAGTTTTACTAATTGATATTTTTATGTAAATGTATGTTGTAGGTTTTACTTTAAAATTATAAATATTGTCTAGAAAAATAAAATTTTGAATTGAAGTCTTATTTAAAAAGCGCGAAGAAAATCCAATCAATATTAAATTATAATTAGGTATTCATAAACTACCCTAATTTAAAAAAAATAGGATAATACCTTTGATAAAACAAAAAAATAAACAACCACAGAGAGCTATTAGTTTATTCGAGAAAGCTTCAAAAGAGCTTTACACGTGTAAGCTGCAATTCAGAATATAAAACTAGTCCAGAATGTCATATCCTACCCGCCCACAGGCTGTTTGATCTCGGTAAAGAGATTTCGATGTCGGCAACAGGCGCCCAATCAGTTTATGCAACCGGATATTGTTTCCACAGTAGCCGCTCAATTACTATTTCCTTACTGTTTCACAAAGCTAATAATCGTCGTTGATGAGAAGCTCATTTTGATGAATTATTGGTACCTAGTAATTATGAAGAGCGATTAAAATGTTTCAAAGTGATTTTATTTATATCTTCTCGTTTCATCACGCACATGACAGAGGCATAGGGAACTACAGGAACCTTAGAAACCTAGTTAAGATACTCCGTTCCTTAATCCCTGCTTTTTCCGTCCCCGTTCAAAGTAATTCCTTTTCTCTATATAGAAAAATTTTGGATGTCACCGTTGTATATAAAATTAGTTGGGAGGTGTTAAAGTAAAAATATATAGAGCCACATCTTTACTTATTAAACGTATTCTATCTATCCGCCTGTCAAGACTATTTTATTCAAAAAGTCGCTTGGAGCTATCAAGCTGAAATTAATATCAGCAATCCTTTGAACTACAAAAATATATAACTTCCAGATCAACGCAGCCAAATGGTACGAGTTTATGCTTCTTTTATTTTTATATCACATAAGCCATTAAAGAATCAAATCTTTTAAATTTAAATTAGGCAATGAAGTCATATATTTCCAGGTATATATCCTGTTTGTCCTTGAAATTTGGCAAGTCAATAATATGATTTCAGTTTTACTTTCCAAATCTCCACTCACTCGCACATGACTGATGCTTTCCATAGCTTTATTTATGCGTAAGAAAAATTTATGCGACATTTTTGACATTGCATAAAATATAGTACCTAGATATTAACGATTTAACTAGCTACCTTTCACGGTTCCGACGATTCCCTCTGTACATATTCAGTCTTAATATAAAAAAGTGCACTTAAATGGAACAATCCTTCCCACACCCAATGACGCCAAGCGAGTTTACAAAGTGAAATATTTTTAGAAAATATTGCTTAACCTGATATTGATGGCTTCTTAAATGTCAAAATATTTTTCTAAAAACGGAATACTGATGTTTTTTTTTGTAGCGAGCTTTTAATGAAAGGTTGCGAAAGTGTAAAAGTATCGACAATTTTGAACAGTCAAGTTATTTATGGAAATTTACTTGAATGCCATTTCACTTTAAGTCTGCTTGTTAGTACAATAATATTATATATATATATATATATATATATATATATATATATATATATATATATATATATATATATATATATATATATATATATATATATATATATATATATATATATATATATATATATATATATATATATATATATATATATATATATATATATATATATATATATATATATATATATATATATATATATATATATATATATATATATATATATATATATATATATATATATATATATATATATATGTGGAAAGTAGTAGATTTTAAGTTTATTTTTATTAAAATGTGAGTAAGACCTCGTTTGTCAAAAATAGCGACGATGTATTTCTTTTTTATTATGTTAAAGGGACTGACAGATTGCGTTACGACTTATGTTTTATGTTTTATTTTGAAGAAGAATAATTAAAAGGTTTTCGGCAATTTATCCATGTTTTCTCATTAACGATCCCACAACTTTATATATATACTTAGTCTGGCCATAAATACTGTTACTATTCAAAAAAAGAAAATATTACGTTTGAATTTGGAATCTGTCATTTTTATATGATTGCTTGATGTGTTTTCTTATTTTCGCGCCATTATATTGTTAAATATTTTGTTATATTAAAATGGAGTGGGGTGATAAAGAGAACCGAATCGCTGTGATTGCCTTACATAAAGTAGGTATGGAGAAAAGTGCAATTTTTAAAACCCTCCACCCGCTTGGTATTAGTCAAATGTTTGTTTACCGGGCTATTGATAGGTACAATGATACCTCCTCTGTTTGTGACAGAAAAAGATCTGGCCGTCCACGTACCGTTCGTGTGAAAAAGGTGATTAAAGCAGTTAGGGAAAGAATTCGAAGAAATCCTGTCCGTAAGCAAAAGATTTTATCTCGGGAGATGAAGATAGCTCCTAGAACCATGTCGCGTATATTAAAAGATGACTTAGGACTTGAAGCCTATAAGATACGTACTGGTCACTTCTTAACTGATAATTTAAAGAAGAATAGGGTGGTAAAATCCAAACAACTACTTAAGCGGTACGCAAAGGGAGGTCACAAAAAAATTTTGTTTACGGATGAGAAAATTTTTACAATTGAGCAGTATTTTAATAAACAAAATGACCGTATTTATGCTGGAAGCTCTAAAGAAGCTTCGCAATTAGTAAACAGAGTACAACGTGGGCATTATCCCACTTCAGTGATGGTTTGGTGGGGTGTTAGCTATGAAGGGGTGACTGAGCCATATTTTTGTGAAAAAGGTATTAAAACGTCGGCACAAGTTTATCAAAATACCATTCTTGAGACGGTAGTTAAGTCTTTAACTAACACCATGTTCAATAACAAAGAATGGTGCTTTCAACAAGACTCGGCACCGGGTCATAGAGCTCGATCCACCCAATCTTGGTTGAAAACTAACGTTCCGGACTTTATCAGCACTGAAAACTGGCCGTCGTCAAGTCCTGACCTAAATCCATTGGATTATGATTTATGGTCAGTTTTAGAGAGTAAGGCTTGCTCTAAACGCCATGATAATTTGGAGTCCCTAAAACGATTTATTCGGTTGGCAGTGAAGAATTTTCCTCTAGAAAGAGTTCGTGCTGCTATTGATAACTGGCCTCAACGTTTAAAAGACTGTATTGCAGCCAATGGGGACCACTTCGAATAAACATTGTATATTTTTAATAGTTATATATTGATGTACGAGTATTAAACTAACTCACTATGAAAGGAATAAATGTTACGTATAAAAAAAAATCGTGCTTTTCTTTATAACAATATTTATGGCAAGACTAAGTATATATATATAAAGTTGTGGGAATATAATATTTTGTAATATTTGAAAATATTTTGTATATATATATATATATATATATATATATATATATATATATATATATATATATATATATATATATATATATATATATATATATATATATATATATATATATATATATATATATATATATATATATATATATATATATATATATATGTTCAGCAAACTACGTATTCTATTGCCCCTTTGACTTCAAATGTACATATATCATAATTATATTGTTTTTTAAACGATTTTATTGTGAATTTAACGTTAAGAAAGAAAGACGTTGTTATGAAAAATAAAAAATCTTTTCTTCTACTTAAGTAAACGAAAAACAACACAACAACGATATTAAAAGATTACATTTATTTATGGTTTCTCTTCTATTTGAATGTAATTTATGATTATTTTTTATAATCAATGCTAAACCTATTTTTATAAGCAATACTTATAATTCAATTACTAATATTAAAGTAGCATTTCTAATATTTTCGGTGATGCCTCTATTTTTTCTTCTCACAAACATCACAAAGTAGGCTTACAATAAAGCTTTTATTAAGACAATCAGTAGTAAATTATAGAAACCTGTTTATTTTTTAATATATCCCACGTGTAAATAATATATAATAATTCAATAACGTAGTTATATAAATCTAGTTCGGATTAAAACCTTTTTTAGTCACTCGTAGAAGGTACTAATACTAAACATTAGTAAAAAATTAAAAATATATATAGTTATAGTAACATATTATAGTAACATATTATATAGTTAATTTTATTTCCCCTTTTTCATATTTTTATTTATTATTAAAGGCTAAAATTTTATCTTAATAAGCTTGTAATTAAAAATATGTTCTGCTCATCATCACAGTGCAAACACGAACGTAAACAGAGAGATCACTCAAATTTCCGCCGGAATTCGAGACGCGACAACTTGTAATTTTGAAACTAGGTTTAGTTTTATCAGGGAGCCGAATTGAAAATAAATGAAATTCCTGAATATATGTATATATGTTTGTTCGCCAAATCGAGATTAGCTTTTTGATTATTTTTCAAACGTTATACTCAGATAAACATATTTTAAATGTAAAGCAATATACATAAAGCCTCAAAATTATTTCACAGCATTTTTTTTATTTTAAATCAAAATTGTGGGGATGGAGAAAGCAGTGACTAAGCAACGGAGTTTCTACATAAGGTTCATATGGTTCCTGCAGTTCCCTCCGCCTACCCTGCAATATGCGGGATAAGCGTGAAGCTACAAAAAAATCATTAAGGAAAACCCTTATTAAGATTTGAAATTGTTAATGAAACAACTTTGCTAAATTTGAAATAGTATTATTATTTTTCATATTTGAAAATATAAGAAATGTGCTGAGTATGTCGGCCGACTAATTGACCGTGACTGCAATAGAGATGTTCTCAGAGTATATCCGTCAAAAAGACTTTAATATTAAAATATTTGTCAATAGTACCTAGAGAAAAAATGTCCGTCAGTATTTTTCTTTTAGATTTCGTTGCTTAAATGTATTTTTTTGTTTTTGGTCAGGCTTTTGCCGTCCACTGCTAAATGTAAGCCTATATAGTGCCAACCATTCCAGTCTCAGGCAGTTTGCATCCATGCGACCTTAAATCTGTCCATCTCGCTACATGCAGTCTTATGCTATGACCTTAACGCGGTCTCTATGATTCCACTCGTAGGTGTGTCATAGACATGATAAAGACATGGTTGACCCAAATCCACTTGTAGATTCTACGTGCAATGTCGGTGACTTTGGTATCCTTGCAAATTATTACTTCATTACGAATCCTTCATTAAGAATCTTCAAAAATTGAACGTTCTACTGCTCGCGACTCGGGTGACTTTCAATTTGTTAACCAGCCCTACAGAGAGGTTTCATGTTTCAGCTTTGTAGGTCATCGTATTCGTAACTCGGCTTTTCTTGCCTTTATTTAATTATGTTTAAATATTTTTAATGTCAATAATTTTAAATAAATTTTAGTTTGTTTGTGTATATAGAAAGTATTGGTAATGTTTGGTACGATGTTTTTTGTTAGGATTCTAGTCTTAGGTTCTCGTTGACAATCTCTTCTTTCTTCTGGTTCCAGTTACTTTAGTTGGTGACTCGACTTCGACTTTACAAGGAATAAAAGTTTTGATATTATATTCAGTTATGGAACTTTTCTTTGCACTATGGCAATCAGCAGGTAATGAAACAGTTAATTGCATCTTCTTCGGAATCAGAATAGAAGATATGTACATCCGTTTGTATATCTCATTCGTCATCGTTATTACGACGAAAGCGTGTGATATGCTATCGTGTATTGCACTTTTTATGGTCTTTGAAAGATCCCTACGGACTCGTATGATAATACTTGGGACTCGTTGACGTTCACGAGGCGCGATTTTTCCCACTACCCATATCCTTTGCTAGTCAGAATCGTTTTTTTCTAGACCAAGTAAGCCAGGACCAGGGTGTTAAATTAAGTAGTAGTAGTCATAAGTTGGGCCGAATACATTCTATCGAAAACTTCGCTGTACGCTTAAGTCACGTCCAATGGTCATATATATATATATATATATATATATATATATATATATATATATATATATATATATATATATATATATATATATATATATATATATATATATATATATATATATATATATATATATTATACGTCTGAGACTTTGACGTATGCTTCCCTTGTGCTCTGGCTTAATAGGCTTACATGATATAAGCGCATTGTTACGGTAAACCAAAACACAACAACATGTGTAGATAGATAATTGGAATCTATATCTCAATATGTATATATATATATATATATATATATATATATATATATATATATATATATATATATATATATATATATATATATATATATATATATATATATATATATATATATATATATATATATATATATATATATAACTATAACATAATTAATATTATAAACATCTAGAAATATTCTTATTGTGTTAAGAAAATATGTGAAATAAAGACACATATTTCATTTTATAAAACTAATATTAATACGACAGTAATATAGAGCTAATCACTTATAACACCACTTCTTAGAAGCACTTAGCCGACTTTGTAATATCAAAGCCCACATTACTATACGGTACCGTCTAAGTAAATTATGATGTACATATATTTCTTTATAGCTTCACGCTTTATTCCGCATATTGCAGGGTAGGCGGAGGGAACTGCAGGGACCGTGGGAACCTAGTGTTAAAACACTCCGTTGCTTAGTCCCTACTTTCGCCGCCAAATATATATATATATATATATATATATATATATATATATATATATATATATATATATATATATATATAATATATATATATATATATATATATATATATATATATATATATATATATATATATATATATATATATATATATATATATATATATATCACTTTCACGAAGTCTACATATTGATTTTACTGTTCAAATAGAATTCAATTAATTATTAACACTAAAATACGAATGTGGTAGTGAAGTAATATTTGATTAGGACCTGTCACACCGATGTTGCTGTTAAATTCCTCATTTTGTAAATGCAGAGAGTATTAGAAAGCCAGCGTTGAGCTTTGTCACTCATCAAAGTGACTTACTATGGCCAGAAGGAGCATATATAATATGAATTGTGGTGCTGTGTTAAAACAGTGTTAGTTAAAACTGTGAACTTTATAATATTTTAAGTAGCTTTTTTAAGTTTTTTTTAAAGCTTTTTTGGACACAACTTTAAGAGGCTTTAAGGAAAGTATGAGAAATATATTTTATTAATAACATACAAGTACATATAGATATAGTTTTACTATACCTCATATTAAATATCAGCTCTATATCACTAATAATAGTGTCAATTTTTCATGTGTTTAGTGAAGTTAAATCGTAAAAGGTTTGAAAAAAGAATTAAAATTCGAATAAAATGAAAATTCTAATTTCTACCTTTGTAACCGCGGTAATAGTTCAAAACTAACTAAGGTACTCTCTCATTTAATTAGATACACACAGATGGCGTAAAAAAATCAGTAAATTTTACTTTGACACCTTTTTGAATGAAAATTATATAAGAAATATATTGTACACCATTCATGATGTCTCAAAAATTAAGTAAAATGTATGGACCAGAGTATCTTAGCACTCGCGTTTCTCAGACTACCTTGCTTATTTTACTTTTATATTTATATATATATATATATATATATATATAAATATATATATATATATATATATATATATATATATATATATATATATATATATATATATATATATATATATATAAATATATATATATATATAAATATATATATATATATATATATATATATATATATATATATATATATATATATATATATATATATATATATATATATATATATATATATATATATATATATATATATATATATATATATATATATATATATATATATATATATATATATATATATATATATATATATATATATATATATATATATATATATATATATATATATATGAGGACCGTCGTGGCGCAGAGGCGTAGCGTCTACCTGCAAACGCGACGGTTTCTGGGTTCGGTTTCCAGTCGAGGAAGATGGATTTTTCTATTTCCATTTTCTTCGCTCTGGTAAACTAGGCAAAGCGCGGCGTTGAGTTCCGCCACTCAACACGTAACACGTAATGCCTCGAAAACGGCGGAAAGCGGGGACGGAGAAAGCAGGGACTAAGCAACGGAGTGTCTTAACACTAGGTTCCCACGGTCCCTGCAGTTCCCTCTGCCTACCCTGCCTAGTACGGGATAAAGCGTGAAGCTAAAATATATATATATATATACATAGCTTGACTATGTGCGATATATTCATATATCTGCATATAAATTTCATCTATCCCAGTTTTCGCTCTAATTATACACACCTAATCTGTTTAAGTCCAGTTGCAAGACTGGCTGATAAAGTTCCAGATAGGAAATATTGTCCTTCTTTGGCAGATTAACAACAACTTTTGGTTTCACAAGACTCAGGTACAACTATCTATCAGATAAAGACATGTTTAAACTATCTTGCCTTTGTCTGGTTGTAATGGTAGTATCTAAGACTTTTTCCGCTGGCAGTGAAATTGGCCCTTAATTTTATCTTAAATTTCATATAGTACTTAATATTTGATGTATAATACAGGCATTGAAAGAATTTTTCAATATTATTTCAAATTTATTACATTCTTTAATTTATATCTTCGTTTATTTCATTAACTTTTAAATTTTGATAAAGCTTTGATATTGTTATTATTGTATTGTTTAGTAAAATAAACCTACTTATAATAAAATAAAACTTTTTTACTTAATTTGAAATTTTTTTATATTGTTTTTAATAAAAAAAGCTTTTTCATACAATATTCCATGTTAAAAAATGTGTTTTAAAGTTTTGTATATAAAAATTGTGTGGTAACAGAATAAATAGCCTTTACTAAGTATTTTGCAACGGTTGATCTATAGTTACTATTTTTAAAATTTGAACCAAATAATTTTTATTTTTAGAACTCAATCGATAAGTAATTTCGACATAATATTTAAATATGTGTAAATATAATATATATAGTATAATATGATATATATAATATATATATAGTATATATAATATATATAGTATATATAATATATATAGTATAATACTATATATAGTATAATATGATTTTTATGGTCAAAAAAAAGCAACTTGAATTCTGCCAGTCAAAAGGGTATGTCTCAATTTAGGGTGGAGATCGGAGAGCGGAGATTATCTCTCTGTAAAATTTTCAGAAGATCTCTCTGCCTACTCTGCTAGTACTGTGAGGGATATATAATGACGTTTAGCAAAATATATTTCTATTTTGAAACTATTTGTAAAAAAACAAAAGTCTACAACCGCAAAAAGTAATTACGTAGAACTTAATAATCACTTATATTTTACTTTTTAAACGTTTTTCATTTGAAATATAATATTCAAAACATCTTAATTTAAGTAATATAATATATCTCTACAAATTCAACTAATAAATAAATAGCCAATATAAAAAGTAATAAATAAAATAAAACATATGTAATTGATTTAAACTTTGCCAGCTTAATAAATACTTACCGAGTCAATCTTCTATTAGGATCTGCATCCATCTTAATATCTGTATTTTTAACGCGATTGTTTAAAAAGCTTTTGAATACATCAAAACGTATATTATATATTGTTCAAAGTTCGCGCAATCAACAAGTGGTTCTCCAACAATAAGACGCGCGAGACGACTGCTAGTTGAAATTTGTCATATTCTATAGAGTTTTTTTTAAAAAAACAAATAAGTTTAATAGTTATTTCTATATTAGTTAAATTTTTTAAACTAATAATTCATCATCAAAGAAAAAATTCTTGGAAAATTTTCAACGTATTTGTCGTCGTAACTAAGCGATGTAGTTGCTGCCGAGGCGGTTGCAACAATAAATATGATCTGGGGGATGCGATGAGGCGATCGGGACGCGCGGGGAGCGCCTGCATATGGACTGCACCTAGCCTACCAATTATTACAACTACCGAAATAAAACACCCTATATACATAACTTGCGTACCAAATAAACTTATAAATTATGCGTCTAATATACATATAGTTGTAGATGATATTTATGATGGTTTTTGGATAACAGTACTTAAAAAATTTTAGTGCTTTCTGTTGCTGGGTCTAGGTCATTCAGCCTCCCCCCGCTTCCTGCCATGTTAGGATCGATGCGGGCTAAAAATACTGCGCAATTGTACAAATATATGTAATTAAACAAATATAAGATCGCTTTAGGCAATATTTAAGTTGAAATAATTCTGGCATTCGCTTAGGAGCTCCATTTCCTATCATCTTGTCCGTATCGGTGACGACAATGCCTAAGTCTTGTACTTAGGCAAGTAGGTCAAACGGACAGAGCGCGGGGCGCACGCGCGAGTCGGCGTCGCGCGCATCCCTTTGTTCCGACACCTACGCCGCGTTACGACACAGTAACCGGATTTCACAACTGAAACTTCGAAGACTTCGCTTCTCATGTCGAGTAATTAGAGCTGCCCATCCGGTGAGTGCTCGTCCGCCGTCCAGGCACCGAACTTCCTTCCTCCCGCGATAGTTCAGTGGTTAGATATTTTTGTTTCTTACGATTTTAAATCGAGTTAGCGGACTAGATTAGCGTTTAGGGCATGCATGCTTATCTATGTTTACGTCTTTGAGTGTTCGATCTGAGCCCGCAATATCCTTTCCCTCGAGCGTGAAAGTGTTTTATTACAGATGAGATGTTTGTAGGGAGTTAAGATGGTGTTACTAAGCGTAGGAGCGGCATGAAGCGTCTCGAGATGCAAGGCAGGGAAGGCGTCGGGAAGGACAGCATGATGTCACGCAGCGAGTCTACGTTCAGCCGGTGCACGCCGCACACGCCGCTGGGCCCGCCCGACTCCGTCAGCGTCGACTCCAATCCCATGCCCACTATATACCGGTATGACCCCACGGCGGCAGCGCCACCGCCCCGAGAGAAGACGTAGCTTGTGGGGGCGATACGTGTTGGTCGAATCGCCCTCTCAACGCTGGGTATTCTGTAGAATCGATATTACCAACTATATGCTCAGTTTTAGATATGTAATAATTAAATATCGATATATCGATTGTGCAGTTTGCCGAAAGCAACCGCACGATTTACTCTTACCCCATAGACAACCCATTAAACGACCCTAACGTCTTCTCCCGTCGGAGAGCCAAACATTCCGCATCACACAGCGAACGACGCATGCGAGTAGGCACCGAAGGCGACTTATCTTTTGCGAAATTGTTAAGTATATATAAAAAACCCATGGTCAGATCGATAGCGAATTTTAATATTATTTAAAAATTTACAACAATCTCATTCGATCCGGTCACGGAGAATATGCGCTTTAAGCTTAAGATACAGCCGACTATGTAGTACGACGCTTGGCTTGACATCATCGCTACGACGTGGACCCGCAGGTATGGTATGAAATTCCACAGCCACTACGTCACCGAGCCTCATTCTCAATCCTCTTCCTTGCTAATCACAGACTTTGCCTCACTTCTATCGCTTGGTAGCCAACCTTCATTAGAACTAGGTCAGATCTGTAGTTAATGAGTTGTCAAAACGCCGTAGTCTATAATTATATATAAAACACGTAAAAGTATTTTGAGCACTAAATTAGTGCATTTTCATCTTAAAATTCTTACACTTAGTTCTTTATTTGCAATTGAAACTCAAAATAGTTTTTATAATCCGATTTAGTTATTATTAAAATCTTATTATCTGGACTAATTGATGTGAATATGAAACCTAAGTTGTGCTAAAGTAGTCGTTATAAATCCGAAGCTATTATTGTACTCAGTGTCATGAAGTTAGATGCTTAATTAGAATAACGTTTTTAGGTTTGGACTAAGTATAGATACAAGATAGATAAATAAATAGATAGATATATAGATATAGATAGATATATTGATATATAGTCTGTATAGACTATGTAACATATTTTATATCTTAGTATATATCTTAGTACCCGTACTTTGATACCTTGATATATCGTATACTAGAATTACGTAGATGCTTAGTATAGATATTAATTACAAAATATATATATATATATATATATATATATATATATATATATATATATATATATATATATATATATATATATATATATATATATATATATATATATATATATATATATATATATATATATATATATATATATATATATATATATATATATATATATATATATATATATATATATATACTAAATTAAAATCTCTTTTTCAATATAACTTAAAAGAATATATGATCATGATCTGTACATAAAATATATATAAAAGAGAACAGTTAGTGGTATTTTTACGTGTCAGAACCGAAAACACGTGTTTTTATTATTATTTTTGTACTTTTTGTTTATTGCTTTTAATGAAATTACAATATTTTTATATCTATAAAGACTATATTTTAAAACCAACATATTTTATTATAAGTAATATATTATATTGTTCACAAATTTATATATGGTTTTCATTATCATTTAATTAATCAACATAAATACTCACATACGTACATACTTACAAATATATATATATATATATATATATATATATATATATATATATATATATATATATATATATATATATATATATATATATATATATATATATATATATATATATATATATATATATATATACATACATACCATATCGTGCTGCACATAGGTCAAGTAACTGATTTCTTATTTACATATTACTTGAAAGTGTAATTTTTTTCGAAATTTCGATAACCACCTCAATAAATTATTCAAAATAAATCTTTCCTTAATATACACACTATTATTATAAATACTGTTTTATATGACAATATTAATATAAAATTATAGTTTCTAGAAATAATATTCCATAAAAAAAGAATATTCCATTTTCATCTCATATATATCGTGAGATTATGGAATTTTAGACACTCTTTTTTGTGTTTGACCAAATCGGGGAAAAGTAAATATCAAACTAAGAGTACATCAAACTAACTAGTTTTTAACTATGTCACAATAATCATTTAAAAAAGTTGGAAATTAAAGAACTAAATGATTTCAATTCTACTAATTATTTGGAAATATTTATTACGCAGATGTCGCGCTCCAATCGCCTCACTTGATTGTATGGACGAGTTTAGTGCAAATTCTCAACAAATGTTGGATCAAGGTGAGTTCTGTAACTGTATATACAAAGTACAGTATATTCTGAAATAATAGAATATAATTATATGTAATATATAACAAAGATAGGGGAATAGTAGAGATATTGTCTGAGACCTGTTTTCACATTTTTCGCTGCTCCACCTTTGAAACTCTTGAAAGAAAACGTGTATTATATAGTACAGGTAGCTTCTTAGCAATTGTTATTAATTAGTTAGTTCTCCAAAATATATTTGAGATTTTGAAAATATAATAATAATACTTAAAATATATTTATAAAAAATATTAAAAATTCATAAGCTCCATTAAATTTCAAAAAAATTTCCATAAATATTAAATCTTACCAACAGCTGGCGAGATGAATATTTCAAAACACATGTCGATATACATGGGAAACCACAACAGCATGCCATCGTCGGTCACACCTGGTCTGCGATACAAAAATTTGGGCAAATCTGGCTTAAGAGTTCCCAACATTGGACTTGGCATGTGGACTATGCTGAATGAGGACTGCGCGGAGGATATTATTATGACCGCCTTGGAAAATGGCATCAATCTGTTCGATTTGTCCGAAGCACATTGTGGTAGGTGAAAGGATTTCTAGCCAAATTTCCTTAGACATTGTAAATATTATATATTTAAAAAATTATTTCAGCTCGAGGTGAAGTAGAACTTGGTAGAATACTCAAAAAGAGAAACGTAAGACGCACTAGTGTTATTATAACAACAAAAATATATTGGAGCACCAAGTAAGTATTATTTTGCTTATACATTAATAGTTTGTGTTGTATTATTTTGATATAAAAGAAATATGTTGTAAATAATTTTCTTAGTCCTTTTCACTTACTACTAGTACTATTACATAAAATAGCTAAAATAGTATTTTAATAAAAAATAAAAACAATACTATCAAATGACGTGACGAAGTAAAATAAAGATTACTTCGGATAATTCTAAAAATACGTAAAGGATTATTCCGAATATATTTACCAAAGAGCACTCAAGCTCAGAAGATAAAGGATTCAAATAATAAGTATAATATATCTATATAGTAAGATATACATGAAATTAAGTTATCAATGGTAATATTTGTTGTAGTCTTTTGAGATGCAATGCCGTTATCAAATTCACATAAACACTTGCCACCGCCAACTTGCCGCTTGCAATTTAGCAGACAGCTGAAACAATTGCTTAGTCCACGTGTGTTTAACGCTTATCACATAATGCTTATGGCTTTTCTAGTATTTAATATGAAATCTCAATTTATTAGGTTTCCTCATGCTAACAGGTCGGATGAAAGGGGTTTGTCTAGAAAACATATTATAGAAAGTGTGAAAGCGTCTCTGCAGAGACTTCAAGTCGAATATATAGATGTTGTATTGTTGCACAAAACAGATCCCGTTTGCCCTATGGAAGGTAAATTTGTAGAAATTCAATTATTTATTGGTTTTAAAAGACTCTAATGAATTTATGAAATTAAATTTGCTGTGTTTAATAGAGTTGGTGAGAGCTATGACGTTTGTGATCAATCAAGGATGGGTCATGTATTGGGGTACAGCACGTTGGTCGCCTTCAGAGGTAGGAAACATGTAGTTTTTTTTTTCACATTTCACTCTTTAGCAGGAACTGTGGAAATCTAGGGTTAAGACACTCCGTTCTCCAATTTCCGTCTGTTTTCAAGGCCTGTTATATAGTTGCCAGAGCGTGGAAAATGGAAATGAAAATATCTATCTTCCCCGAGTGGAAATCGAACCCACAAATCGTTGCGTTTACAGGCAGACGCTATGCCACAACGGTCGTTATTATTTAAATGTAAGTGAACAAAATTCCTTTGTACATAGTAAACATAAAAAAAATCTTTTAAATTTTTCACCATTTCATATATAAATTTCTGGATGATAATCCCAAATTCAGTATAAACATAACTCGTGTGGAATTTGAACCCACGATTTTTACATTAAAAACACACCTACACTTGCCTATAGACAGTTTAATATTTCATACGCCATTTAATAGTAAAAATAAATCAAAACAATTGAAGACATAAAGACATCCGCCTCACGCCGGCCAATTGTCAATTCACAGCTGACCGTATCCGCTCACCCATATACTTGAGTCTCCGATAGTGTATAACCCTCCCATAGAGCGATATCTTAGACTACTATATATATATATATATATATATATATATATATATATATATATATATATATATATATATATATATATATATATATATATATATATATATATATATATATATATATATATATATATATATATATATATATATATATATATATATATATATATATATATATATATATATATATATATATATATATATATATATATATATATATATATATATATATATATATATATATATATATTTATATATATATATATATATATATATATATATATATATATATATATATATATATATATATATATATGTATATATATATATATATATATATATATATATATATATATATATATATATATATATATATATATATATATATATATATATATATATATATATATATATATATATATATATATATATATATATATATATATATATATATATATATATATATATATATATGTATATATATATATATATATATATATATATATATATATATATATATATATATATATATATATATATATATATATATATATATATATATATATATATATATATATATCTGCTCCTCTATTTCTCTAGATAATGGACGCATACACAAACTGCAGACAATTCAACTGCATCACACCTATTGTGGAGCAAACAGAGTATCACATGTTCTGCAGAGAGAAACCAGAACTGTACATGCCTGAATTATATCACAAGATAGGTGTCGGTAAGTAAATTGTTCTAGATCTCATGGTGTCACACGCTTTACTTCCTGCCAAGAAGTTTATTTATTATAACTATTTAACATGAAATGATTAACAAATATTTAATGTTTCATAGAAAAAAGTAAAAAACGTATTAGGAAATTTGAAAAATAGATTGTTTGCACAAAAAATTGGATTATAAGAACGAAGCATGCCCAAAATAATTGACAGTCGGTACGGGCGTGTGACCTATCATAGGTGGTATTACTTGTTCATAGGCGTCATGTGTCTGATCCCAGGGATGATGGCTTGGTCCGCAATCACTACTGGCAAAGGACTTGGACGCGAGGAAATCACTGGTCTATTCGCCAAGTCACGATTCAATAGGAAATATAGCACGTTCAGCTGGTGTGAGGAAGATTTGGCTGTCGCAGATGTAAGTGAGGTAGGTACTTAATATATATATATATATATATATATATATATATATATATATATATATATATATATATATATATATATATATATATATATATATATATATATATATATATATATATATATATATATATATATATATATATATATATATATATATATATATATATATATATATATATATATATATATATATATATATATATATATATATATATATATATATATATATATATATATATATATATATATATATATATATATATATATATATATATATATATATATATATATATATATATATATATATATATATATATATATATATATATATATATATATATATATATATATATATATATATATATATATATATATATATATATATATATATATATATATATATATATATATATATATATATATATATATATATATATATATATATATATATATATATATATACATATATACATATGTTTTTTCTCCTCTAGATGCGAATATCAGGAAGTAAAGAACAAGTTGCAGGGGAAGAACCCCGTACATATGGAGACAAGCTGCGCGATCTCGCTAATCTAGCCACTACGATGAGTAAGTTTGACTTAAATATAAACGTAAAATTACTTTAATCTCATATACTGCAATTTATATTATCAATAACATATGACTCTGCCATCAAATAGATTGCTCGATGAGCCAACTAGCTGTGGCTTGGTGCCTTAAGAATGAATCGGTAAACTGCTTATTACTCGGCGCGACAAGTGTTGAGCAGTTCAAAGAAAATATTCATGCATTGCAGGTAAGTTATTTAACTTACTAATTAAAATCAAATAAATACGATCTGATCAAAGTGCTTGAAAATTTAAAAATTAAAATTTACAATATACCTTAGACATAAATAATAAGTTAACATTTTACATACATATCTATTACACTTTATCCCTAGCGAGGTAGTCAGATAAAAGGCAGCGTCAAACGCTGCGGTCCCTGCATAACTCTCCCGCCTCGTCCACTGTCATTAACGTCTTTATGCTTGCTCTCCGGAGAATCCTAATGCTTTTTACGTGCCTTCCTCCAGTATCTTCGATATTGTGTTTTCGAAAGTCAACCAAGGTCTCCCCTTACCTCTCACTTTTGCTTTATGTGAGAAATGTTTACTTGCTAACTTACTTGCTAAATTACTTACTTACTAACTTACTTGCTAAATTACTTACTTACTAACTTACTTGCAAAAGTAAGTTATCATTGCTCAAATATATTTCAAATACGAACCATTTTTAGATCGTGCCACAGCTCACACCGTCAGTTATGGTAGAAATAGAGAGACTATTATCCAACAAACCTCAAAGACCGCCCATGGTCTCAACTCTGGCGATGCGCAACCAACAGAATAGCAACACAGTACGAGTAGACATGACGTAAGTATAGATATATGTATGGTACCTTAAATAACCTTAACTAGGCCATCGATCGACGAATGTCTGAAGCCCAATTAAAATTTCGCTAGGTCATTTGTTAATAAAAGTCTATTTCAGATACTAAGTATTTTAAGAAAGTTTTCAACACTTGTGTTGTAAGATTATTTAATTATTTTGAACTAATATTTTTTTGATTATCTAGTTCTTTTGGTAAATCCTACTAAATTCTGGCCTAATTATGTCAAATTTGACTTTACTAATCTAAATTATATGACACTAGTGGTGCATCAACGTCAGCAACCGGATCTCCAAAGCCAGAGGAGGCCGAGGGTGACGTGACAACCCCCGCCAAGGAGTCAGGGCGGGGCTTTTGTGATATACAGTGACCGTGGTGGCGCGGAAGCACTGAGTCTGCTTCCAAATCTAGTAAGTCAAAGGTGAGATCGGTCTTTCAGCTCTTAATTAGCTATTAATATAATCCGACTTTCTTAAAAATTATATGAAGTTATATATAAACTTAAGATTTTATAAACTTATCATATTCATCTTCCTAGGAATCAGTTAAGGATAGTAAGCCCAAATTTTTCCTGAACAATGCCGGCGAAGTAATAAGACGTGTCGGTGAGTATATCTTAAAATATATAACTAGCTAATCTAAAAGTGAAAGCAGGAACTAAGCAACGGAGTGTCTTAACACTAGGTTCCTATAGTTCCAGCAGTTCCCTCTGCCTACCCTGCAAGATGCGGGATAAAGCGTGAAGCTAGAGAAAAAAAATATCGTATATTTTTTTTATAAAACGGCTTTGCACTCCTTTTTACGATAGTTGAGAGAAGGAAATACGTAGGAGTATGAAATTTTAAACTCTTATAATTTATGTCAGAACGCTAATATTACTCATAAATAATGGTTATGAATTACATTAAATCAATAAATAAAATATTACATTCTGTGACGTACACGTCTCTATGTCAATACGTATACCACGTCTCAACGAGTCGTTTAGTATATAGCATGATAGGCAGAGGGAACTGCAGGAACCATGGAACCTATTGTTAAGACACTCCATTGCTTAGTCCCTGCATATATATAAATACAATAACCAGTCTTGCCAAAACGACAGCCACAAAATTATTTATTCCTTCGACTGGAAATCAAACCGGCAACTGTTAAAACTCCTCCAAGTATATATAAAAGTAAAATAAAGTATCACTTGTCCTACAGAACATGCTGGGGTGTCAACAGACGTGGTAATCTCCGTTTCATCGTTAAAGGGGAAACAGCCGGCATCTGGCGGTAGTAAGGTAAAAAAGTCCAAATCTGATAATTCAAGGCCTCGCTCATCCTCTTTGCAGAGATCATCCTCTGGCCAACTGTCTGTGACTAGGGACAGACGACGGTCGAGATTCGATTTGGCCTCACCCGCTGATCTTTAGACGCTTTAGATTACATAAAAAATCATTAAAATAACCTATCATTAAGTTACAATTAAATATTTAGACATCACAATGATTGTACACTCAATGAATCGATTAGATTTATTTGATTGGATGTTGTTAGTATTTTACTTTTTTTTTTCAACTATTAGAATTATTGTATTCAAGAATTATATTTTTACACGGATAAAAATTAATATAATACTTTAAATAATTTATATTATAATAAAACATGTTATATATTATTATAGTAATTATTGTGTAAATGTAAAAAGTAGTGTAAATCTAATCAGTGTACAGTCATAATCATAATCATTGTAAAAAGAAATTTAGATTATGATTATAATATATATGATTATTATGAAACATAAGATTATGATTATTATGAAACATAAGAATATGAACAATCTATTACAGTAAACAACATCAAGTTATACACACACATATGATGCAGTTCTAACCAGTTACAAAGCTGTGATCTATAAACATTACGTGTATATTGAGTTTGTTATTGAGTATATATGAAAATGAAGGAGGGTAAGCTTGCCATAAGGAGTAGCATATACACAACAAGTGCAAGGCACATAGACAACTAACTAAGTTAGTTCACATATAGCCTTTTGTATGTATAATTTGAAATTATACAGCTTTATTGTATAATATACAGTTATTGTATATATTATATTATATTATAGAATATTATAGTATATTATAGAAAAAAAATCATCATAATTATATTTAAATTTAAATATATATATACAAATATGTAAATGTTTGGTTAGTTTTAGTAATATATTGTTATATATGCACTAAATATAAGCTTTATTATATTAATATTATTTGTTATATATAAGAATATAAAATATATATAGCCAAAGTATACAATATAAGTCGCTACGAATGTACGTGAAAAGTTTTAGATATATAGAACGGATTATAATCTATAGTTGCATTCGACATCAGGCGTTTAGTGTGTCTTTTACTATTGTTATAAAAGTAAAATGCCGCGTTCACGACAGGTATGCACGTGTAGAGCGATAGTCGCAAAAGTCACGGTAGCTGATATACATAATTTAAGGTACACAAAAAGAGCTTTATGAACCTTTCATACATTATGTTATTAATTTGTAAAATCTTCCATTTAAAACATTGAATCCTTAATATTAGTGTTTTCTTGCAAAAATTTTGAAAAATATAATAAATAAAACAAAAAAATAACAATATAATTTAGATATCAAGAATTCTAGTTTCCACTAGGAACCGGGCTAAACTTCGTGTAGTTTGACAAATAAAATTAATTAAGTTCAGACTAAACTCTATAACTATATGGTATAGTTTTGAATTTTGTTTAGAAAATACTACAATATACCTAAATGTTATCTATCTTCTTTCTTGTTATCTATCTAGTTATCAATAGATAAGATATATATAGATATATCTATGTTCTTATTTTTTTTTATTTTAAAGAAGTATTTATACTTATAATGGAAAAGAAAGCTCTGTTTTAAGCCAGAATAAGCGTGGATGCGGCAACCGTCACGATCAGAACATAAACCAAATATTAAACCTAATTGATTCCTTCGGATACTAATTAAGGGAGCTAGGATTAAGAAATTGTAAAATTCTATGAATCGCTTCCACTGCTTGCATTAAAATAAGTATCTGGCTTAAAATACGTTAAACAAAATAATTATACTAATGATTAGCAAATTGTGTTAGATAAGTCCAAGTTAACTTAAAGTTAAGTGACTGATAACATATTGTTAGGATATATTTAACAGTGCAATTCCTTTTGTGTACACTTGAACTCAATAATGCTTAAATATTAAAAATAACGTAAAAGCACTTTAAAAAAAATCAAAGCTTACGATAAAAAATAGCTTTTTAATATCTATAGATATAGATTATGAAGATTAAAATGAAAAAAGTTACCGGTAAAGTACAAATCGCTGACAGTTGCTAATCTCTTATTTGATTTAAAATATATCTAATATATAAAAAATGTTGAAAACGGTAGGATTTGGTGATGGTGTGTTTAAACACTCTTCTCTCCGCTTTTTTACTGATAATATAAATATAAAATGTTATATCTCAGATATATTTTAAACAAGTTTTTAGAGTTTATTTAGAAGTGTTGGATTTCGTTATTTAGCGTAGTTTCGATTTTCTATTATTAAGTGTAAAGTGAGTTGTGTGGAATTTGTGTGTAAAATTAATTAAAATTAATTATTAAATTAATTAATTAATTAAATTAATTTAATATCTAATTAACGTTACACCTGTGCTTGTAGTAAAAGAGTAAATAAATAAAATATAAAAAAATATTTTTAATTTTCTTTTGATTTTTAATGTTTAGCTTTTATTTTATTTCTCAAGCTATTTTATGATATAGAAGGATATTTTTAATGAATTTTAAACAATATTATTCGAAATTCACCGTTTTACTAAAGGCACAGATATTTTAATGTAGTTAGCCCAAAGAATTAAATATATAATTAAGTTACTCTACAAATCAACTAATATTAGATTTTAGAATAGAGAAAGCGCAAATATGCCACATATTATATGCAACATATATGTACACATATAATATTAGTCATAATTTTATATATAATTATATTTTTAGTAATAAATTATGATTATAGTTGATTATGATTATAGTTATATTATTATTGTAATATGTTATAAAATTTTATCTTTGTCACGTCATATCATTAGATAAATTTTATTTAACATTTTACCACGACTTAGTCTTAGTGTATCAAAATTATTGAGCCAGAAACGATTCACTAATAAAAGCACCTCACTCAATAAATTTGTTTTATTTTAAAACTTTAAAACAAACAGAACTTAGTGTTCAGACACTACGTTCCCTCAGTGTACATGTTTGACACGTGTACATGTACACATGTACATGTTTGACACATGTACATGTACACATGTAAATGTTTGACACATGTACATGTTTCCAGTATGTGTCTTTTGTCCTATTTCTCTTTTTAATACAGAAGGTAAATTAACAAATACATACTCCTGAATGGATTAAACCCACAATCATGTTTTACAGTCTAACACTATGTCGCTGCACCACGACGATATAAATTATGCTTAAAAATGAGTTCTAAAAATAGAAAAACATTTATTAAATATATATTACACTCATAAATATGTGTTCTTAAATACATACTTGTGTACGTCGTGCTATAAGTCAACGCCACTTTGCCTTCTTATCACAGCGATGAAATTCAAATCAAGCCCCTTGTTCTTCATAGTTTGTTTGCTGATAAGTTTTGTAGACTTAAAAAATGTTAATTATTTATAATATTTTATTGCAGTTTCTGCTGCTTTTTTTATATTAAATATTTCTCACTTCGTCTAACCCCCACGTCTTATAAATTAGTTACATTACAATAAAACACGTTTTGTGTATTTAAAATTAGCTTTTTTAACACGTTAATTTGATTTGTATCATAAACAATCAGTAACAACTAGAATAAACTAGAAAACAGTTTCATACAAAATTGGTGGATACGATTGCAAATTTTATTTTGTAATTTTTACAAGTAATATTTTCTATAAAGGAATATCTGCAATCGAGAAATTAGTACGGAACCCTCGGAACGCAAATAATATTCGCACTTGACCGATATATTTTTTAAACATAATTGGGATCGTAGCCCGTCTTTATAACATGTCTACAATCGTAGCACATTAATAAGTATTTCCTTATATGAGGACAGTATATACTGTACAGGATGCAGTATGTAATGAAGTTCTATTTATATCACTTGAGAAAAGATCAAATTTACACAACGATCGTCATAGGTTCGATTCCTGTTTATGTAATGTACAACTATATTGTGCAATTATCTAATAAAATTATTTGATTTAGCGCGTTGATCTTTGCTACTGCTGATTCAGATTTTTTTGATGAGAGAAATTGATAAAATATTAAACTACAAAAATGAGATAAAATAAAGTCACGTTGTTTCGTCTCTTTAAAATATTTATAATGTATTCTTGCTTAGAATAAAAATATTTGAATTTAAATCATATAATCACATTGATAGTTTCTATGCAAGCCATTGTGTCTTCTGTCAGAGTTATCTTACATTAAGCTATTGAGGTCGAAGCACAAATGAACCAAAAATTATAAAAAGAAATCAATTCTTCACAAAACCTAAATTGAAATCTTCCAAATATCTTAAACGTACTTCAAGTTACTCTGCCAAGGTTACAAACTGTAACATAAGTACAATATCAACTGTACCCATTGTAACACTACGTGAGGAGACGCGAGACCGGCATTCGCTCAATTAGCTGTCCTCATCCCTCTAATAGCTTCGTCCGAGATATTCAGGATAAATATAGTACAACATACTATTGCGTTGTAGTGGACAGACGTGAATCGAAAATGCCTCTTGTTTATTTTGATTGGTTGGATTATTTGGTTTTTGGTGCGATGTTGCTTCTGTCGTCTCTAATTGGTGTATATTTTGCTTTTTTCGCCCAGAAAAGACAGAATACAACTGCAGAATATCTAATGGGTGGGAAAACGATGGGCATGTTTCCCATATCAATGTCCTTGATAGCCAGGTATTGTGCTAGATATAGTTTTCTATGTATTTTTCTTTTGTATGTAAAGTGATTTGCTGGCGAATTTTGGCGAATTATTTATTTTTATTGATTTAATCTATTCTTGATTTCATTGAAAATCTCCTTTTTTATTCTTCAATTTGTAAATATTTTATGATTTTTAATAGGACAATGAAAATAATGTGGAATGTTGATAATATTATTCTAGTAAAGAAATGTCACATTGCACACAATAATTGACATGTGTAGGAAGTAACCGAACAAATCGCTAATGTTGCTAACCCTTATAGCCAATCGGAGCACTTAAGCGAATGAATGAGCGTGGTTATCTGTAATTTGTGAGACGATTTCCTTCGATATTTTGATGTTTTGAACTGTTATTATTTTAAATATTTCTTATTATTTGGCTTTATTCATAAGAAGACAATAGTGTTAAGACACTCCAATGACACTCCTTTCAATTTTTAGAGAAATTTTTTGTTTAAGTCATTAGTTTTCGATTGTCAAATTGTAATCTAAGTAGAATCTAAATGAACGAAACTACGGAGCCGCCTTTAAATAAATAACTCAAGAAAATAAATAAATAAATGAAAATAAATTAAATTACTACAACAGTGACAAAATTGTAACAAACCTTACATAATGACTACGGAAATATGGAGTAAAAATTTTAATGCACATAAGAACAGATTTAGAATAAGCTTAGCCTAATTATTGCTAATTTAATTTATTGCAAATGTCAGCCTTATCCATTAAATGTGTCTTGCCATAACTTTCAGTTAGCGTGCTGTATCTGTCAGTTAGCTTATTATAACTGTCACTTAGATTACTTTAACTGTCAGTTAGTGTGCTTTAAATGTTAGTTAGATTGCTTTAACTGTCAGTTAGCTTATTATGACTGTCACTTAGATTACTTTAACTGTCAGTTAGTGTGCTTTAAATGTTAGTTAGATTGCTTTAACTGTCAGTAGGCTTACTATAACAGTCATTTAGCTTGCTATAACTGTCAGTTATAATCATAGACAACAACCTAACAAAAGACAACAGACAACCTAGACAAAAGTTAGTTAAAGATAACAATTCCAATTGCATATATTGGCCTTTACGTATTTTTTTAAAACTATACTATGATTATACAACATATCTTTTCAGTGCCTGTTTTCTAACATAGATACACAATAATCAACACTTAAATAAAACAAGTAAATATTCTTATCTGTATATCGAGTTATACGGATCACTGATGTTGTTAGATGTAAAAAATACTTATAGAACACGAATCTATCATTTTAAAATATTTGTTAATCTATATATCTATCTATCCGTTTGTTCGGGATAATCTTTGGAGCAGCAGAATCGATTTGTTGCTAAAAATTTCACTACATAGAAAAGATTAAGGCTGTAACAACTCATAGGCAATTTTTACCCCGGAATTACCACAGGATCGGAATTTATAAGAAATCACACGCGATTACTTCACGCCCATATAAAATATTAGAAATGTGAAAGTAAAAATAAACTATACAAAATACAGGAACGGTGCCTTAATTCATTTTATGTACGTTATAAAGTCATTTGATATTTTAATACACAATATTAAGGATTTGAAACATCTCAAGTCTCAAAACTCTCCTTTCTCTAGGAAAGTTGAGTAATGAGCAGATTTCACTGTACTGGCACTAGTACATTCATAAATATAAAACTCCTGCGTTACTCACTTGACTGATAGGGATGACTGACAGAAATCTGAAATTTGACATGTAGGCTTCATAGGCGTAATATAAAAGAATAAAGGCGGGTTTCCCCAAATTCCAACAAAAAAGGGGAAAAGTCGCACGCATATATATTTGTAGACTACAGTTCCCAAATAAAAAAATCCATTTCCGTGTAAATTTAATAGAAATATAGCAAGATTGGTTGCCAGCATAACATATTACTAAATTGGTACACAAAAATAGATGACTGACCTTATCGTTTCTATTGCATCGTTTCTATGGAGCGGTCTAGCTCCAAACGCGTACAGACACTACTTACGAGTAGTTGTATTGAAGCCCCTACATTCGTCATTATATCTAATATGACACTGGTCGTTTGACGGTAATCAATTCATAAGTAAGGCATCTTCTATGACTAGATATCTTACAGTTAAAAAGTATGTTGTTTTTAAGAAACATACGATTTAAAGTTGTTTCTTTTTTGATTGATATAACTTTACGTTTCCTAAGTTGCCTTAGAAAGAAGTCTATTTTAATACTTAAGTTTAAAATTTTTAATGCAATCATTTGACCTATCTGATAAATTTGATGTTAAATAGTTAAGTACTAGTTAAATATTAACGACGCAAAAGACATAAATAATAAATTTGATTCTCTCTACGCTTCAAAGCAAAGTTGTCTATAAATACACGTTATTTCAAGTTCAGTTTGATTGATTTTCCTATGAATTGATAACAAATAAATAAATACTGGACAGGACTATTTAAACAAATTTGGACTTCAAAGCTTCTAATAACCTAATATTATAATAAACACTTATCTTACAGATATCTATTTTGCAATTGAAATATAGAAGAAGAACAGAGAAGGTTTAATAGTGGTAGCACCGGGTTTTCTGACATCACACTAACATATACATAAATATACATATATATAAATTATATTTTTTAAAAAAGCCTTAATTTTCAGTTACGTCTCTGGAATATCACTATTGGGCTTACCAGCAGAAATGTATACATATGGAACTCAGCTATGGACCATTGTCCTGTCAGAGTGGATTGTGTCACTGACCATATCTGTAGTATACCTGCCTGTGTTCTATAATTTACAAATAACTTCAACGTATGAGGTAATATAGTTTTTTGTATGTTTGCGTAAATATATGTTTTAAGTAATTGTTAAAGCTTTTTTTAAGGATTTAGTAGTAATATAAATTGCCGCTGTGTGTTTGTGCTTTGTATTGTGACCTGGAATTTGATGTAAATTTTGGACTCAATCTATCTTTTTTCAAGTTAAAATAAAAGGGTGACGCTTTTCATATATAAAACAAATTATCAAAAATTGTCAAAACCGAAATGTACAGTATATACAATAAACAAAATGGCAATCTTAACTATAACAATGTCTATGATTCATCATAATATCTTCTTTCAAGACCTCAAAAATGATTTCGCTCTAAAAATAGTTAGCGACAGCGGGTAGGCGTTGTATCTGATTACACGACGGCCTTTGACGCATTTATGCTCTATACATATTTTGCAAGGTTTGTTTTAGTGCGCTAATCTTAATTGAATTGAAAAATTATTTTAGTATTGCATAGTTCACTTATTGAGGAAGGTCAGTCATCTCAGGCATTTAAAATAAATCAAATTTATTTTAAGTAATCTATGAAGACTGTCGTAGCGCAGAGACGTAGCGTCCACCTGTAAAGGCGACAGTTTGCGGGTCAGATTCCCGCTCGGGGATGGATGTTTCTATTTCCATTTTCGTCGCTCTGGTAACTAGGCGAAAGGAGTGGAAAGCAGGGACGGAGAAAGCGGGGATTAAACAACATAGTGTCTTAACACTAGGTTCCTATGGCTCCTGCAGTTCCCTCTGCCTACCCTGCCTGCCAGGATAAAGCGTGAAGACAAAAAAAATAAATTTCATATTCAACTCCTAGCTATTTTCATTTATGTGAATGAAGCCTTAAATAAAAGGTAGCATTTAAAAATTGGCCTATTTTTATATTTATAATGTTTTTTACATTGAGCAAGGATTTAAAAAATATGTAAATGTATGACATTATGAACGTTAAAGTTAATGATTTACTAAAGCGCTTGGGCTGCATGTAAGAGATGCGCATTCGAGACAGACTAGGCACAATTTTGTCTACTTAATAGTTTCTATATATAATAAGCAGTGTTATTCATTTTTCAGTATTTGCGTCTACGCTTCAATCAAAAAGTACGACTACTCGGATCTATAATATTCATAATAAAAATGCTTCTGTATATTCCTATAGTTATATACGTGCCGGCCTTAGCTTTCAGTCAAGGTATTTATATTTTTGTTATATTTCATGAAAATTTATACTAAAAATAATAAAAATAGGGAAAAAGTGATGATGAAAAGAGAAAAAATAGTGTTTTTTGTGATTCAGACAGTTACAGACAGACAGAATTGGTTGATATATTCTCTCTGGTTTTAGAGACTGCAATGCTGCGTCTTATTAGAGCCTAAAAACGAAAGCAATCTATCGCATTGATTAGTGTTGGAAGCCACATCTATATCATATGCAGTCAAACGTTGCCCTACTTTGTCAAGATGGCCCTAAAATATTGAAAAGTTTTTATAATGTTTATTCCTCTTATTTAATAATATAAGTATATTATATTATATGTTATTTTCAGTTACTGGCATAAATCTTCATATGATAACACCGATCGTGTGCATAGTGTGTATCTTTTACACAACCTTAGTAAGTACGACTTTACTATCCTCTAACACTACACTCAAAGACATTAATTAATTTTTAACTAATATTAAAATCTGATTAAATTAGAAAAAAAAAACGATAGATTTTGATATAAAGGAACAACACAACTTGTTTCTACAAATAAAATAAACATATAAAATAAAATATTACCTTATTAGCTTACCTTACATTTGTCAACGCGGAAAGGTTTTACGCATACCATCCCATATAAAGGCAAATTTTTCCCTACTTGGTATGGATGAAGGCACATATTTCCCTACATGATTCATAGAAACCTAAACTACTTACTGAAATCCAGTTGAACCCTAGTTGAACCCCCATTAAACCCATAATTGAACCCTCAATTGAACCCACAATTGAATCCACAGTTGTACCCACATTTGAACCCTCAGTTGAACCCTCTATTAGAGAGACTACAGATTTCAGTGGGACACCATCGTCGCACTAGCATCTTTTAACGCTTGCATCTTTTAAGCTCCTACTTCTCTACCTCCTTTGACGATAATTGTTTACAGCTAACTTTAATTTAATATTTTTTGTATATATAGGGTGGCCTCAAAGCTGTAGTTTGGACAGATGCGCTACAAACAATACTAATGTACTTCGGAGTAATATTCGTCTTGGCTTACGGCACTTGTCGGCTCGGTGGTGTTTCGGAAGTGTTAAGAATTAATAAAGAAGGGAAACGTCTTGATTTTTTTATGTAAGTTCTTTGATGTTATTAATTTAACCTATTTTGTAAATTTATTTTGCCTTCTCGTTATATGCTAGTTTCATTTATTTTTACATAAAGACATCTCATATTAACAAGTCTTATTTCTACCTGATTTGATTTATATGTTGAAAATTATTTTAATTCAAGTTACACACAGTTTAGTATTTTTATCGTTTATGAATTGAACTCGTCTTTACACAATATTTTTCTGATTTTAAAGAAACTTTATTTATTAAACTACTTCATTTTATTTTAAACTTTTAAACTTTTTAAGTTAACAGTAAGTTCAAACAGTCCAAAGTACGGTCTTACTAAGAGAGCTATCTGTTCCAGACAACATTTGGGCAGAGGAATGAATAAAGAAACTCCAAATAAACATACGCTTATCTGTGATATAATTAAAATTAAATATTTCATTGTATACAGAATGGACTTGGACCCAACTATCCGTCACACATTTTGGACGACGGTAGTCGGTAATTACTTCAGCTGGCTCGCGTCCTGCTCCGTGAACCAGGCTATGATACAACGATGCCTTGCACTGTCGTCGCTGAGAAGAGCTAGAATGTATGAAGAAGTTTGTAAAATTGTACTAAATGCCATTTGTATGTGATTATGGCCGTTGCCATAAGTCATGAAAGTGAGAACACCATTTCCTTTAAAACCCGGAAATTAGATTTTTCTTATAAATATTGTTTTGAATTTAGGTGGAAAGTGAAACGCAGTGTTTTCACATTAGGTTCTTTCCTTTCATTTCTTATGGTATATAGTGTGAAGAAAATAAGTCTTAAAAATACTTCGTGAAATATCTTTTGTAATTTTTGTATACGTCATACTTGGGATTTTCTTAAATATATGATAACTTAAATTGACTAATCACGATTAAATAAAAACTTTTCTTTAAGTTATATATATTAAAGTCAAACGGGGACCGCCGTGGCGCAGAGGCGTAGTGTCTAACTATAAACGCGACGGTTTGCGGGTTTGATTCACACTGGAGGAAGATAGATTGTTCTGTTCTCATTGTCTTCGCTCTGGAAACTAGGCAAGGTGCAGCAGGGAACAGAGAAAGCAGAGACTAAGCAACAGAATGTCTTAACACTAGGTTCCTATGGTTACTGCAGTTCCCTCTGCCTCTAACAAACTCTAACTTGAAACTGTTAGAATTTAAAATAAAATAAAGTAAATTTACCTCTCATAAACAACTTTCAGAACAATTTTCATAATGGCAGCGGGTATCTTCATAATCGTCTCCCTCTGCTGCTACACTGGCCTAGTGATATACGCTACGTTTGCTTCCTGCGACCCTCTCACCACCGGAGCCATAAGGAAAAGCGACCAATTGTTGCCATATTTCGTTATGACGATAACAGGTTCAATTCCAGCGTTACCTGGTATTTTTATGAGTGGAGTTTTTAGTGCGGCTTTGAGGTAATACAATATTTTGTTTTATATAATAAAATTATTATAAATATATGTTTTGTTTATAATATATAATGAATCTGACATTGTATGTGCATATAAGTATATGACGTAAATACCCTAATAGTATGAATAATTGATTATTCTATCATCATAACAGATGTTAATATATTTGCCTCAGTTGCCTCACGAGGGCAAACTATGGGACATGTCACTTATAATAATATCATGTGTTTTAATTTACAATAATCTGGAATACTACGAACTACTTAAATAAACAGAGAAAAGAAATTATTTATAAATTCTTTTATACACTGTCCGGTTGTCGAGATCTTTTTTGCAAGTTTTGCGCACTTGCTACTACCAGTGTGTAAGCTTGAATGACCATTCAAGATCTTGAATGATCCTACATTTGTCGCTCTTGATATATGTTCTAGAAATTAATCGATAATAGTCCTTGCTGTTATAATACCATAATAATAACGTCGAAATGACGTAAAATCAAGATTTTACAGAATTTTTTTATACAAATTTCTTTCAGTTCAATGTCTACAGGCTTAAACTCTATGTGTGGAGTTATATTTGAAGATTTAATCCGACCAGCTTACAACAAGCCCATCTCTGAAAGGACCGCCAGTTTCATAATGAAAATTATTGTCGTAGTCATAGGTGAGTGAGATTGAAGTAGTATAAAATTTAAAAATATTTGTGATATAGCTTATATGCTTAAGTTAATTAAACATATAATATAATTACATTTATAAAATATGTATATAAATCTGATTCGTTGCCGAGCTTTAAATTTATTTTGAGATAGCTAACCTTCCTGTTATATTCGTATATTTAGTGAAAACCTGATCCGTGAACCATTTTCTAAACTAACGTAGAAAGAAGTGAAAATGTTATATTTTTCCTTTTTTTTTTAACTTCACGCTTTTATCCCGCACATGGCAGCGTAGGCAGAGGTAACTGTAGGAACCATAGCAACCTAGTGTTAAGACACTCCGTTGCTTAGTCCCTGCTTTCTCCGTTCCCGCTACATTTAATATTATGTTCCAACTAATATTTTCTTATTTTCTTTAGGAGCTTTATGCGTTGGACTTGTGTTCTTAGTAGAGCACATGGGAGCTTTAATCCAAGCTGGTAAAAGCTTGGCCGGCATTACAGCGGGAAGCTTACTAGGCCTGTTCACTATGGGATTATTTCTGCCATGGATTAATGCTACGGTACGTTATATATTAGTGTAAATTGTTAGTAGTCGTTTGGTTTAATGGTTGTTACTATAATATTTTACTTTAAAAACCTTATTTAATAATTAAATATTTTTTTCCGCTTACAAAAAGTGTAGACAGAGATAGCCTAGTATGAAGAAACTCCCCTATAGTTGGTTAATAGTTCACTATATACAAATTACCGACACAATGGTTGTTAAGTTACAAAACTGACCGCTGCATCGACTAACCAACAAATTGAAAGAAAGGATAAATTGTGACATGTATATAATTTCTCAAAATTGATTCGCTCTGTGTTTAAGTTGCTCAAGTTTTAAAATACTTTTACGCCAAAATTAAAACTCGAATTAGAATAAACTTAAGATTGCCAAAAGTCAAGTGTCAAATTTCAACCAATTCATTTGGCTAAGAACTAGGATTTGCTTAATCAATTACCAATTGAACTGTTCAAGTTTGAACATCGGCTATATTGTTCACCAATTCGCCTTTTCAAAGTCCTTGAAACAGTACCAAAAGTAAAATTCTAAGTGAAAAATTCGCCCCTCCAAGTATCCGCAATATCGCTTTCACAAATAATATATAATGATAAATTTATTTTACAAGCGTAACTTTTTATTTACATTCTCTCTTTTAATAACGATAATATAGTTGGAAATACATGAGGTTTTATTTCCAGGGTGCCTTAGTTGGTGGTATTACTTCAACGGCTTTCGTCGGCTGGATATCTTTGGGGACGCAAGCGGCAATGTTGCGAGGCGACATCGTTGTGACTCCCAAACCAGTGGACGTTTCGGGATGTACAGGAAATTATACCTTGAATATGACACCGGCTAATATGGAATTTGATAGGTTTGGTTTTTATGGATTTTATAGTTATTTTAACTTGGAAAATGTAACCAATAATTTAATTAAGCCCATTTAAAGGAGATTATAATTTTATATAATTTCTTTTAAATGAACGAATAAACGAGGACCGTGGGGCAGAGGCGTAGAGTCTTTGTGGGTTCGATTCCCACACGGGGAGGATGGATTTTTCTTCACACTTTCGCACACATCAAAGCGCGGCGTTGAGTTCCGCCAGTCAACACACAATTCCTTGAAAAAGGCAGAAAGCAGAGAATGAAGAATCTTAACAGTGGGTTCCCAAGATTTCTGCGGTTCTCTCTGCCAACCAAGCGCACGACTAGTCTTATGTGTTATATATATATATATATATATATATATATATATATATATATATATATATATATATATATATATATATATATATATATATATATATATATATATATATATATATATATATATATATATATATATATATATATATATATATATATATATATATATATATATTACTTTATTTTGAAGGAATTTACTTATTTTATTTTAATAGGAAAAATTTAAGCAAACAACTATTAATAATAATAATAATTAAAAATAATAATACTAACCATAAGTCTTGTTTACAGCAAACCTGAAACATTTTTCCTATATAGAGTCAGTTACTTGTACTATACATTCATTGGTATGTTCGTATGCACTGCTACTGGGGCCATCGTGTCTTATTTCACCAAACTCAACGATCCTAGAATGGTGAGAAATCTATATATCTATTGCTTTCTGTATATGTAACTTAATATAATAAAATATATGACAAAACCATTATTGGGTACATTAACAACGTAAGAGTAGCTAAAAATATGTTTTAAAATCTAGCTACCTGTCCGCTATATATATATATATATATATATATATATATATATATATATATATATATATATATATATATATATATATATATATATATATATATATATATATATATATATATATATATATATATATATATATATATATATATATATATATATATATATATATATATATATATATATATATATATATATATATATATATATATATATATATATATATATATATATATATATATATATATGTGTACAATATATACGTCTTATATAATGTATTTATTAACATTACGTATATATAATAATATATACAAGCAATTAAAGCCATAAATGGAAAAAAATGCCTTATACTTACAAAATGTACGATAGACTACGTAATTAAAAAGTAATAATTAAAAAATATTAATTTAAAAAGTTGTACACGTCAATTACTTATTAAAATGTTTTTGATTAACAGAACGGTTTAAATCTCATTCAAGAATAAAAGTAATTCTAATGCCGATTAAGTACATAGATTATTACTCTCATAATAAATCCAAAGGTTATTAAATAACCCTTAGATTTATTATGAGAGTAATAATCTTAATAGATATTAATAGACAGTTACATAATTTATTATGCATTTTGAAATTCGTCACTCATTGACAACTGAAAAGTGAAGTGCCATCGGAATAAATCAAGGGAACCTACTTGCACTTCCCTTATACTTCTCTATTTCCATACTTCTTAGTCATCTTACTAGATCAAAAAAGATTAAATAATTTATAATTTACTTCAAGATTCACCGAGATCTCCTGACTCCAATAGTACACCGGTGGTTGCCTCCCCAAAGCCCGTACTGCCGTCGCCCTCGTCTCACTCAACACGATATTGAACTACATGCAAGGGAAATGGAGGGACTTCGTATATTATCCGAATATATGGTATGTAAAAAAAAACTGTTGAAGACCGTCGTAGAGCAGAGACGCAGGTTCGATGGGTTGGTTCGATTTCCTTGAGGAGAAGATGGATTTTTCTATTTCAATTTCTTCGATCTGGCAACTAAGCGTAGATTTGTAGATTTCCGTCACTCAACATGCAATGCTTTCAAAAAGACAGAAAACGGGGACGGAGAAAGCAGGGACAAAGCAACGAGGTGTAACTTAACACTAGGTTCCTATGACATTTGTTTTCTCTTTATTGACTAATTTCTTTGTTTTGGATTTTTGACTGCGTTAGAATAATTTATAATAAGGTCCGCCCCTCAATTCACAATGCGACGACAGACGGAGAGCGGGGAACGGAATATTTTAACACTAAGTGTCCACGATTCCTGCGATTCGCTCTGCCTACCCTGCCATGAGCAGACTTAAGCATGAAGCTATAAAAAAAGAAAAAAAATATATAATGAATATTTTTCTTTGAAGAGTTCTTATTTCTTAAACTAGAAAATAGTGATATATCACCTAATTACTAAGCAATATCAATTTTTACATTTTTCTTACAGAAACCCATAGACGACATCTGCATGGAGACGGATCTACTTACACAAAGGAACAATAACTTTAGTTAGTTTACAATTTTTGTTAACTACTCAATTTGTTCATATGCAATTTATTAATAAACAAACAAATGTTCAATTAGATTTAATAAATTATGTGAAATAATAAATATAAGTACTTTTTATTTGTAAACTTTAACAAACTTTATTGCACATAATATTTGTAATATTATGTTAATTAGAAATTATTTCGAGAAGAATAAAAGAAAGTTGTTGTGGAGATGTGATGGAAGGTGTGCGTAATCAGTGCGATTAATCTGTCGCAAGTGTCAATCAATGTCACAGTGAAAATGAGTGGGGAAAGACATTTGAAGCGGACAGAAACAGATATTTATTGACCTTCGAGATGAGAAGATAGAGAGATGGGCATATGTGAATGAAGATAGTCGACATAAAAGAGGTATGTATGTACTATATATACTAATGTAATATACACTATCAGATTATCCCAAACTGTTCGTGTTGTCTGGGGCGTGTCTTCAGTGACACCATTAGCTTTATACGTAGTGCTTGGATATTGCGCTATGGGACCGTTAATTTGAGATCCTCTTCCCTGATCCCAATTGCTTATATAGTTCAATCTACCTGCTATTTTGCTTTATAACATATGGAAAGTTTGGTTCCAAGCGGTGACATGGAAAATTATAATAGCCCAAGGGCGTCACGGTAATAGAAATTTGGGAAACCCTGTACTATATAGTAAACATTTTTCTTCTCAATCGTCCCACATTTGACAAAGCAATCTTCATTACATTGAGACGTCTATATTTGTGTTAGAAGCGAAGATAGCTTCCTTTACAATCTCTTGCCCATCTCTAACTATTCGACGTACTCTAACGCAGTTTCCGCTGTGCAATTCACCTCATCATACATCCCACGCAAACATAACTTGATACGCAATGTAATTATTTTCGCTTCCCTTTGTACAACCAGCCCTTCTGTTAAAGTTGATGTTTCTATTCGAAAGTTTCCGATGTGTGATAACTAGAGAACTTTAGTCTCTAGTCGGGGCAAAAAAGAAACCCTAATATCTGGAGGACTCGACAAATTTGTAATTAATTTTGATCATAAGAAAACAAGGTAAAAACGATAGGCTTAGAAACTTGTATTAAGCTCTTATCTATAACCTAACCTAACCAAAGTTCAAATGATTCAAGCTGCCTTCGAACTATTTTCGAGGAATAATTTGATAATCATCTTAGACAGGTCAAGGCATATTAACAAACTATTCAGAGAATTCGCTGTTATATAGTATCGAAATGTTTCCCCTACAAACAGATTAAGCCCATTTCTGATTAGTTCGTTAGTAAGAATTATAAGGACATTTGCTATAAGGATATATAGAACCGTGACTGTGATGTGAATATGATATACTAAAACTCCGTAGACAACCTCAGCCATATTGAAATAAGTAACAAGCATATTTTTTTGTTTTCAATTTTTTAATTTATATTTTGACGTTGACTTGTCACAAAATGCACTAAATAATTTGTAAATCAACATCAAAATATATAAAAATAATTAAAAATAACGTCAGATTTAGTATAAAATGACATATCTTTTCTCTCTCTTCTAGTTTTATTAGATTAGCCCATTTTAGGAATGGTACAGTTAAGAATCTTTTTTTGTCAAAAGACAGAATTTTTGAGAATCTTATTGACTACCGTGTGAAATTTGTTTAAACAATTATCAACTGAACTGTCAAGTTTAAGCGTCGCATATATTTTTCCCCAATCCGACTTTTCGAGATCTTTCAAATGGTATGAAAAATATAACTGTAGATCGAAAACTCGCCTCTCTAAGTTGCTGAATGAGTGGAATAAAAAAATTAATTAAATTCAATATGTATTACTTCGTCTTAAACAATAATTGTAGGAGCATAGAAATAAATAGAGAAAATAAAAATCTATATATTTAATACTTATTAAAATCTGATACATTACATGTACATGTGTATTTATTTACAATACAGATCTGTCTCCAAAAATATTTATATGCCAAATAATAATTAAGTCTGTAGGAAATATCGAAACAGGTTGAAATAATTAAATGAACTCAAAATATCAGATCTAAACTTATAAAATTCAAATAAACTCTAAAAAATAATAACAAAATGTTGACATAAAAAATATACTAACATCTACCGTTTTTAGTTCACAATAGCTTAAATTATTAATATCATCAATGTACCTTATCTATTTATTACGTAGGGTCACTTCCAAAAAAAGTAAGAGTAAGTTGCTTGGTTTGTGGACACCACCGGAGAGCTGGGTCTCTCGGGCTGATAGACACTGACAGGTGGATAGCCTCAGATCACTACTTCTCCGCTTCTAGGACTTGAGGTCGGTTCTCCTGCAAGTGCGCACATTGACGGGGAAGAACACATTCAGCTCAATTAGAGTGGCCAACACTAAAAACATGGCGTACATAGCCAGGCACGCCCTCCCGACCGCCGCGTCCAGCTTAAATTTGTTGAACCAGAAAGTCAAATACAGCAATAGTAGTGTCGACAATAGTGATATCGCAGAGTATTCAAGACCCATCGAATTAATCTTCACCTATTAAAAAAATGCAAAGTTGTAAAAAATATGCACGTACAATATATTGTTCATAAAAAATAACGCATAGCAAAGCACAGTGTTTATTTTGTTCTTTTATTCAAATATGGTAATCACTCTTATAAAAACAAACTATAAATACTGCCAAAAATAGTAATATAATGCCAAAATATGTGTCATATATAAGTAATTTTTTGATAGCTTAAAGTTCTGCATTTGAGTGATTAAGCATATTTAAATAACGGGCCCAAATCGCTTGGCGTGAAATCGCTTAAAATTTCGCTTTGCAAATTCGCTTTTAATAATATATAACACTTATATAAGGGATATCTAACCCAGTAGTTCCCAGGTTCTGCTGGAGTCAAAGAGGCCTTGATGAGCCAAGGTAGTCCCAGGCAAAGCAAAATATCGAAAGTATTTGATCCTATCGAGTTGCTGATACCCATAGAACCGTGTCCTGAAATTAAAGTGTTAATTGTCTTACATAGGGTAGTTATAGGTCTAGAGATATTTACATTTCACAAAATCAATATATATTTATACTATACCATTATTTCAAACTTGAGATGGAACAAAGTTATTTTTTTAACTCAAATCTACTTATTACCTCTAAATTATACAATTTTCGCCCCTTTACGTAAATGCTATAAAATTATTATAAACAAATCATATTCTACCTTGTTTTGCAACTATCACACTTGAAACAGCTTCAGGAACTGATGTTCCAGCTGCTAGGAATGTAATCCCCATAACAGAGTCTGGTATCATGAGGGTATCACCTTAAAACAAAATCTAATTAAAAAAGCAATATTTTGAACTAAATATGCGTTAAAAAATATATGTAAAGTTACATCATGTCAGAAATCAAGTAAAATTGTATAGATATAATTTAATTTTCGATATATTTTTTCACTTATACAAACTGATTTTAAAAAAATGAAATGTTGTAAGTAAATCAGGTTACTTAATTTTTTGTTAATTATTAACAGTGTATAGAGTAAAACAGAAATACCTGAAAGTAAAATATTACACCTACCAATAATGGTTATCATCCAAGCCACTATATAGGACAGAGATCCAATCCAAACTATGCACATAATAAAAGTTAAAGGAAACCAATTTTTGAAACGTGGTTTTTCACAATCTGGAATTGTGAAAAGGAATATCAAATGTATTGGCCACGTCACAATCCATGTTGTCTGAAATAATTGAAAAAGCATTTACTTTACAAACATATTAATCAATATTCGATAAATTTACAACAAATAATCTAAGTAAATCAACTAAATGCTCAAAATTTACTACTTCAAGATAAAATACAATTATCATGACACTGAATTATTACCTTTGTTAGCTTACTTCTCCCAGAAGGCCACTTCCACAGCGAGTGATGGTACTCGTCTGAAGTATCTTTATTGCCGTCTTCAATATTACCTTGATTCGTTTCTTCCTGGTGCGCTATTTCCATATCGCTATGTTTAGTTTCACCGTCTTCGTTGGTGATTGATGATATGTCATCACTCTTTATTTTTTCTATTTGCAGAGAAGATGTTATCACTTCGTTGACATCTGAATAAAGTGACACATTTTTGATATTGCCGTTGTGTTGGTGATGATCTGTTGGTAAAGTCTTGGGTTCTTTGTTTTCTGTAATTTTGTAAAATTATTATATATGTACGTACGTACGTTACATTTTTTATTTAATATTCAATTAAAGTTATCACTTTCGCCACTCGACACACAACATTTATAAAAGCATAAAGCGAGAAGTGGAGTGTCTTTACAGTAGGTTCTCTCTAGAAAACGATAAAGCTAAAACTTATATTATAACATAAATTCATCTACAAAAAACTAGTTTTACAAACCATTTTCCACATTCATCACTGTATCTTGCTTTTCACTGTCTTTTTTGATCATATTTGAAACACATTTCCAGCTTCCTGAAATACAAATCATTGATCAATTTAAAATTTAATACTTTTGCTTTTACCGTTACCGTTAAAATAACTTAATTTTTATAGTAATGACTTCATATGTTTACGGTAGTAAAACACCCAAATTTAATTTACCTTTAGCAAAATTTTGAATGGACTTGTCGTAATACATGATGCAGATATAAACTCCATACAACATTACAAGCAAGAACGCTTCATACCACTGCACGTACTCGTCGTGCATTATACAGATAAGTATTGATACAGTAATGCCATAGGCGAGGCAGTCTCTTGTCAATGGCCACCAATCTAAAGGTACTACCTGAAGTACAAAGAGGAATGATTATCATTTGACAATGAAAGTGCTTATCTAAGAAATCTAAATTGTATAAACAATATTTTGATTTTTTAATTTGAAAGTTATGAAAATATGTGTCGAACGTAGAACGTTTGTTGAAAACGGTTAATAGAAATTAATACAATAAATGTGCTAAAAACTAAGGATATGGCATTTTTCTAAGAAAATTAAAATATCCATAGTACCATCCCAGCTCCTATACCACAGCAGGCAGCTACAGCAAGTATATTGAAAACAGCGGAGCCCACGATGGTCCCCACACCGATGTCGCCTTCAGTGATAAAAGTCCCGATAACATTTACAAAGAGCTCGGGAGCGGAAGTAGCCGCCGCCATAAAAGTAGCGCCAGCAACATCGTTGGTCATATTTAATGCTAAAAACAATTTTAAAATATTCAAATTATTAGTTACTAGTATACCTAATAACTGGTACTAATTCTATATTAGTCTCTAGGATCAGTTTGTCTATTAGAGAATCAATCTGACACACACACAAACCAGAGAAAGATCTCTTTGCTTTTAAATCAAGTTAAGCTTTAAGAGAAATCTGTATATTTTCGATAAATATTTTACTCTTTCTATGAAATATGTAACATGAGGTTTCAACTGACCAGAATCGTAATTTTAAAATTGCTCATCACATTTGTCTTAAATAATGAAACTAAGCATGAGCTTATATCAAACAACAAAATTAAGCAAATTCTTACCTTCTTACCTGACACTTGGTACCAAAAAACCAAATACCAAATATCTAAAAGCCAAATTCAACTAAACTGATGAGAACAAAAAAACAATTCACCCGTGCATATTCTGTCAACAGCAGGCACAAAAAACTTGTCACAGACGACTGCAAGTGCTACGAACAAGTAGATGGAGATGAAGGCGTGTAGCACGATGGCTCCATGTTGGCGTTGTAATTCAGTGAAGAGGCCAGCCGGGAAGTCGTCGATGGCCGGCGGCGTGCAGTTACGGATGTATCCATCTGTAATCGTAGAATAAAGAATATAATAGATGGAGCATTTAACATAGTCATCCTGTTGCAGCTTGAAAATTCAATGTCAATCAGAGAAACTAAATTAGGCTTTATTATGTATAGTGATATTCTATATAAGATCGATAGATACTTTATGTAAGAACTTAAATGAGTAAAGTAAGAAGTGATAATCACAGACAGACAGTAATATTATCAAGTTTAACAATTGGCATCTCCTATTTACTCTAAAGGCTTTTTGTTTTTTGCAATGCAACTATTATTGTATAAAACAATTCTATTAATCTGGTCGTAAGATGTCGATCTCTTTGGACTGATGCAAACTCCTGGACAATCCACACGCTCAAAGAGTCAAAAATTCTTCGCTAAATAAACTCCAACTTGCACCTAGATCTTAAGGAGCAAACAGTAACAGAGGACAGTATACCAAAAAATGTACCAAAATAACAGCATATGCCTTCACTGGCAAAGACACCCAAACGAATTTGCTTGCCACATAATGAAGTCCACTTTTCTTTACTGAGTTTTTTCCACTGAATCAAAATACACCCCAGGAACTCTTGTAATCACAAAAATGTCTGTCGAAACCTTTATCAGCATTATACGCATGTATCATGTAACACATTCATTCATCATCAAAATAGATGGATAAAAAAGATTACAAAACGGAAAAAAATTGTATTACAGTGGTTTTATTTCGTACTCTAGAAACACCAATACATCTATAAGAAAAAAATATGTTTTTGGCTTCATACTTTATCCCTCACATGGCAGGATAGGCAAAGGAAAGGAACCTAGTGTTAAGATCCTCTTTTCCCTGCTCTCCGCCTTTTTCGAGGCATTTGTGGTGAATGGCGAAGCGCCGCGCTTTGGTTTTGCTTGCTTAGCATAATAAAAACAATTATTATTACTTTCAGTATTATATACTTAAGTGTGTGATATAAAATATACATAATATTTAGATTAAAGTGATGACTTTGTTTATCTGTTTATCTAGAGGTGACCGAGTGCACCAATGTCACAGCTACCAACCACTAATTTAAACATTTTCATTTACTTAAACGACTTATCAGATTTATAAAATGTAAGTATAAAGAAGGAGAATCCAAAAGTTTTATACTCAAACAATGTTATTTATAGAATTGGTAAAATTTAAGTGCAAAATTTATTAAAGAAGACCGTCGTGGCGCAGAGGCGCAGCGTGTGCCTGTAAACGCGACTGTTTGTGGGTTTGATTACTATTTGGGGGGAATGGATTTTGTCATTTACATTTTCTTTGCTATGTAACTATTTAAGGCGCGTCGTTTAGCTCCGTCACTAAATTCACAATGCCCAAAAAAATGGCAGAAGGTAGAGAACGGAGTGTCTTAATGCTAGGTTCCCAGTTCCTGCGGTTTCCATCTGCCTACCCCGCTATATGCGAGATAAAGCGTGAAAAAATAATAATAACAGCAATAATACTAATAATAGATTTAGTAAATATTGTTTAAAAAAACAAAATAAAGAAGAGCAAAATAAGCTCTTTTTGTCTTTTTATTTTTTTACTTAAAACGCTTTATCAAGACAGCCTCACATACAGTAAACGCTTGCAGAGTTATTATACTCGACAATTCAAGACTTTAAATTGACTGACAGTGTACATCTATCTGTGCAATGTCCTTTGATTGGGAGTGAGAGTGTAGTTTAATTCTATTTTCCACTTAAGTGCAGTTATGTATATGTAAGGTAGGTCAGTTGTGCATCAGAAGATACGATGTATGAGTTATTATCAACTTTTATAGCCATATAAGCTCAGTTGATACTAAAATAGTTGAACGCGGTGTTAGTATATTCAATAGTAGTTCACATTGATTAATAAATAATGAAAATAAATTGAAAATAAATGAACAATGGAGAATATTTTCGTCTAAAGAAGGTTTTCTTTGAACAGTTCGTTAAATATACGATGTTAACGAATGCAGAAGTTACTCTTTTTTTTTTTTAGCGTCACGCTTTTATCCCGCACATGGCAGGGTAGGCAGAGGGAACTGCAGGAACCATAGGAACCTAGTGTTAAGACACTCCGTTACTTAGCCCCTGCTTACTCCGTCCCCGCTTTCCGCCGTTTTCGAGGCATTGCGCAGAACTTACTCGATGGGCTCAAACTAAGGTCTGAGTCCCACAGGGATAAACCACTCAAGCAGCTCCGATTGTTCTTTGTAATAATTATTACGTAGCGGAAATTTAATAAATCTCACTACAGAGATGATAACCACGAAATAAGTTATATAAAGTATATAAAAATTTCGACGCGGCGTAATGAAGAACGCATGGCAGTGGTCAGAGCACTTGCACAGTTTGCAAGAGGGCACAGGTTCAAATCCTGATGCATTCAAATTTTTATGTTTTCTTTAAGTATCTTTCTATTCTCAGTTGTGGATTAACACTTTAAAAATGATAAAAATAGACACATAGTTGCTCACCGTGGTAATTTTCAGGGACTAAATTCCCTTTTCCCTCTCCACTAGTGGTCGCTATTACTATCATTAGAACTAATAAAACTAATTTTACAACCAAAAAACCAAAAGAAAGGCTTACATCCTCACTATCACAAATTACTACTGGTCCACAATGATGCCTTAGTAATTTGTTTCTATTAGTTATTAATGAACAGTCATTAGCAAATTGCTATACAGATTATAGTGACTAACAGCCTCTGTCAAAGTAAATTACAAGAGTAATAATCGTTTAACATTTGGACTGAATGTAAAAAAATAAAATATTTATTATTTTCAGCTTTCTTTGGTCAGAGGTCCACTTGGGCCTAAGATATTCCAATTCCCAAGATCCAATATGAGATTCGAAGCCTACACGTTTAATCCCGGAAATTATGAATTATTATACAAATAATTAATTATCTGTAAAAGAGGCATAGAAACGGAATGTCTTAACATATGTGAAAAAATCGTTTTAAAAATCAGTAATAAATGTAAATAGAAATTAGATATAGCCGAAAAAATCGTGTACGGTAGAGTGCGTGTGCGCATCTCGTTACGCTATTTTAATTACAATACGTCTTTTTTATTTAAAAAAAAATGTAAACTCCAATTATTTTACAACTATGACAACAACAATGCGATGACATGAAATTTTATATAAATTTATAAATTAGAGATGTTGTTCTTTTGATTTTGTTAATAAAATTTTACATATCACAACAGTTATGGGATCAACTTCCACTCCTTGATGCTTTCCCTTTTTCCCTTTTAAGATATTGTGTTACCGGCATGAAAAAAAATAATTCATTAATTTTATATATTGAAGTTAATCCCACAACTGTTGCGATTACAATCAGACCTTGTGTCACTGTCATTGAGCATCGTCGGCCTTACAGTTGTATATTTTAAAGCAAAAAATTAAATTCAACATGTCAGCATTAGTAATATTTTTAATATAATTTCTTAGATGAATATTATTTTTCTTTGTATTTAAAAATTGACTATGAACGCCAAGTAGAGTCAAACCATGACCCTAAAGTAAGTAACTAACTTCTTCCAGAAATTCTCCCTGTATTCCGTCCGTCCGTCCCTACATTCATTCATACAATTATTTGTTTTATTATTGCGCCTCTTCTAAATAGATTACAATTAAACATCTTAAAAATTCAATATTAATTTAATTCCTAATAGGGACAAATGGCACGCGCCGTCTTTTGACACTCACTGACCTGTTAACGTATTGTTAATTGGGTCGAATTTAAGAAGCTAATTTGGTTATATATGTTTATTTATTTATATATAATTGATATATAGAGATTGTTTTGTATAAAAACGATTGTTTATAATCAATTTTTATTATATTATTTATGATAAATCAAATAATTTTTCATTTTTTCCTTTATTTTTTATTTGAAAATGCTGTTATTATTAAAAATTACGAAAGTTTGAAGAAATTTGTCAAAAAAAATTAGCACAAAAGCAAATGTACAGCCCAAGGAAACGATACAGCGCCAGCGAGCGACAGTAAGTAACGAGTATTTTAGTAAGCAGAGAGATCGCAGAAAGCTTGGGAACCTAGCATTAAGATAATGTGTTCTCTATGATTACTTTAATTTACAATAAGTCCTCGATAGACGTGATCTTAAAACTTCATTAAATTTAATGTATCCACTGTGCTCTAAAGTACACATACATACATATATATATATATATATATATATATATATATATATATATATATATATATATATATATATATATATATATATATATATATATATATATATATATATATATATATATATATATATATATATATATATATATATATATATATATATATATATAGTCTTTTCATTGAGACGACTCAATTATTTACAATAAAGTAGCCAACGCTTGTAATATTAAACAAGCCAAAACAAAAATTATTTCTTGGCTTTCCTCGTTGGCCTATGATACTACCGAAAAACTTTTCTCGCTCTTAGTATAGTACCTATTCATTATCATAAGACCATCCGTAAGTTACTTCAACATTACTACTATAATTATGCAACGTTTCTTAAACAATTATAATATATATATATATATATATATATATATATATATATATATATATATATATATATATATATATATATATATATATATATATATATATATATATATATATATATATATATATATATATATATATATATATATATATATATATATATATATATATATAACCAATAAACAGCGACAACAATAAACATGTACTGTAAAACTATCAATAGGTACCCACGACACAGGAATACCTAGTGTGGGTACCACCGGATATTTCATTGTATAATGTTGTTTTTTGTTAATAAACATTTTTTTAATTTTTTTTTTTCATATTTCTCTTTTTTTTAAAAAGCTGTAAGCTCATACAAGATAAAGCTATCAGTAAACTTTATCAGTGCATAAAGCTAATAGAGTGGTTTTATATGTTTTAAGTATATATTATATTGTCGTTACCAAGATTTACATAGAGCGTAGGTAGGGTCTTAGTGTAGACCTATGTTCTAAATTATATACAAATCTGTACATTTTAATATTATGGTGGGTATTCTCATTTTACTTTTTTCATTTCTTACACGAAAAAATAAAGTTTCACAAATTTCAATTAATTTTGCAACTTTCAGGTTTAATCTTCAAAGTCAGTATTATCCAAGATACTGTTAAAAGTTCTAATTTAGTAATATCGCCAAATCCCATTTCTATTCAGTTCCTCATAAATCTAAGTGTGTGTGTGTGTGTGTGTGTGTGTGTGTGTGTGTGTGTGCTTATATTTGTGTATTGTCATATAAATATTATGATTTATTTAAGTTTAGTTTTGTGTTTATATTAATATGTTTTCTATAATTGTAACAAAAATTCACAAATGTCACATATCAATATTTTTTTTAAAAAGAATAAATTTATTTAAAACCACTTATAAAAAACCGATTGCCACGGTAAAAAATTAGAAATTCACTTTTTTTATTTTCAAATTAAGTAATATACCCAGTACCAACGTACCTAGCTATATGAAATGAATAATGTTCTTTAAAGAGAACAACGTTGATGACAAACAAACAGAATGGTTTCCTCTCTAAAAACGGTCCGGCAAGTACTAAAGTCAACAAGGAAATTATCTCAAATGACCACCGCGTCAACTTGCCTAACTGGATTAGACGGTACGTTATTTTTATATATGCATGCTGTCCATGCCCCACAAAAATCCCAATACACACATGCAATATATATATATATATATATATATATATATATATATATATATATATATATATATATATATATATATATATATATATATATATATATATATATATATATATATATATATATATATATATATATATATATGTCCTTTTACAACTTTGATTAAATTAATCTATATGACAATAATTATGTATATTTATTTTAAATATTAAATGCATGTACCTACTTCTGATATGAGCTTTTAAAGCGGATGGTTTAATTTATGAACCGTTTTTTTCCCTGCTTTTAAAGGCAATTTAAGTGCCACACTTTAAAGGTACAGTAAAGTTGCCAGTCACTCAACACGCAGTGTCTCGATATCTGCGAAAGCTTGCAAGCCAGTGCCTTAGCCTTAGGTGCCTTTTATATCCTGTTAGCGGGAAAAGCATGAACTTTTTCCCATTTATAAGGGAAAAATTGGATATTAGCATATATATGTTTTATATCTTTAAATATCAATTTTGTTTTCTCCTCCTCTTAAATATATATTCCTTTATTTAAAATATTTCTTTAAAATTAACTCTTCTCCGGATTTAAAAAAGAGCTGCATCTGTGTGAAAAGTGTTATGTCCAAATTATTTAACTGCAATAAATACATATTTTTAATATAAATACACATACAGAGAGAACCTAGTGTTAAAACACTCTTTTCTGTAATATCTGCCCAATGTATATATAGGCCTTCCGTCAACTCAACGCCACGCTTTATCCTGTTGTGAAATCAAGAAAATGAAATAATATATTTCCTTGAATGAGAATCGAACCCACAACAACTAGGTACCTAGCTAAATAATTATTAAAACGTGCGTTGTATCTACATAAACACGCAAATGTACCGAAATGTTTACTTTTTTATTTAGTAACATGTCTTCTTTTTACATAACTTAAGTGCTATTTCGCTCTGGTATGTTAACATTCATATAGTTTCTGAAAACGAAATGTTACGAAATTATTATGAATATAAGTTATTATGAATATTAATTATAGTATAATGAATGCGATTTCTTACAGAATCCATCTGAAGCACGTATATGCTACTCTTGACTCCCTACGTTAATAAAATATATATTTGGTTTGTTCCGGATACCAAAATGTTTATTTTATCAATTTAATTCCTACAAAACTTTCTTGTTTCTTATTACTTTCTCTTTTATATATGAGTAAATATAGTGCTTGTTGCATCGTAAATTTCAATAGATACTGCTTATACAAAATGAATTTAGCATATACATAATAGGACCGTCGTGGCGCAGAGGCGTAAGCGTCTGCCTGTTACGGTTTCTGTGTTCGATTCCCATTCGGGGAGGATGGATTTTTTTATTTCCATTTTCTTCGCTCTGCAAACTAGACAAAGCGCGGCGTTGATTATCGCCACTCAACACGCAATGCCTCGAAAAAGGCGAAAAGCGGGGACGGAGAAAGCAGGGACTATGCAACCGAGTGTCTTAACACTAGGTTCCCACGTTTCCTGCAGTTCCCTCTGCCTACCCTGCCATGTGCGTGATAAACGTGAAACTAAAAAAAAATAATATACAAATCTAAAAAAAATATAACATTCGCACAAGCATTTCGAATTTGAACGTGAAAAACATTACCACTGGCTTACTAAAGTCAATGCCTCAGACATGAGAAGAACCGACCCAAGACACTCAGCGGCATCTTCATTTTTTTAAATTAGCAATTGACAAATGTCAATTATTCATTATTGACAATGATAGTAGACTGGAGCGAGCGTTTCATTACCAAGGCGTGTTGTCATTAATTCATTAAAATCATTAATTAGATAATAACCTTCAACACACAAATGTCTTTTTACAATTCTTTCAAATTTAGATCTAACATGATCCCGTTTAAGATCAAACGGTGCGTGTCACATCTCATTGAGTTACTTACGAATGCTAAGGAAATTGACATACTCTGTATGTATGAAAGAAGGCAGGAAGTCCGCATTAAGACTACTTCGATAGCTTCTTCCAACCTATCCTATATTATTGTCATTATTACCTACAAATTGGAAACATGAAGTTTTGTACTTTGATCGTTGCGAGTGACGGAAAATGGTTGTAATATTTTTTGTATATTTTTTTTCTGGAAATGGTTATTTGGAATGGATATTTAAGAATTCTTTAGTTTAATAAATAAATTGTTGCTTATAAAGATTTATGGCGAAAAAACAATAAACCTTATGTTTTTTTTTATGAAAAAATTAAATTAATCCATAATTTACATTTAGTATATATTGAAATAGGGCATAAATTACATAGTTCTAAGATACTTATAAATATGTATATGTATATATATATATATATATATATATATATATATATATATATATATATATATATATATATATATATATATATATATATATATATATATATATATATATATATATATATATATATATATATATATATATATATATATATATATTTATATATATATGTATATATATATACGTGTATAATTTATACAACAGTCAGCCCTAACAAATCGTCAATTGTTAGCCGGATGAGGCGCTAATCCTGTGCCTCCCCTTGTAACTTCGGAGCACTTGCCGCCGCGAAATTAGTCGACGACAAAATTGACTCATTTTGAGATCTACGTGTACTGTATGTATATTTTTGATAATTTAAATATTCCAAAGATTACACCTTCTATATATATATATATATATATATATATATATATATATATATATATATATATATATATATATATATATATATATATATATATATATATATATATATATATATATATATATATATATATATATATATATATATATATATATATATATATATATATATATATATATATATATATATATATATATATATATATATATATATATATATATATATATATATATATATATATATATATATATATATATATATATATATATATATATATATATATATATATATATATATATATATATATATATATATATATATATATATATATATATATATATATATATATATATATATATATATATATATATATATATATATATATATATATATATATATATATAACTGAAAATCTCATTAATTTAATTTAATTTTCTATTATCATATGAAATAGCTGTGTAATGTTCTTATAATACTTTGAATTCCAAAAGCTTATATGTACATGCGAAATATTTCTAATTTTGTTTTAACATCATGCTGTAGTAATCTTAAGGCACTATCCCGATAGTAAGTGCGAATATAATTTACGAAACATTACGTAATAATTATACACACCTTCTTACCAGAGCAAGATGGTGAAAACGGCTTAACCCCAAAATGGGAATTGAATCCACAATCGTCATGTATACAGGCAAACGACCTACAGCATAAACAGACCTAGCAGACCTACAGACCTAAAGATAATATCTAAGCGGGTAAACTTGTTGAACTAATAATTAGTACCATTCTAACAAATTTTCGTAAAAATGCTTCCATATTATCAATCAATGTACTTGCATAGTCAATGGACCGTTTTTATGAATGTACATCGCGCGATCGTTGGTGATGCGACACCTATTTGAATAACACTCCATATATGTACTTGGAGTTGGGTGTCGTTTTGGCAAAAATAATGATTTAGTAGAGTTTGTTTTAAACTAAAAAACATTCCTCTAAGAACGTTAAATGTTATATGTAATTATAAAATAAATAGCATTTAGCTATAACATTAGTATGACTTTATACACGATTTATACATCAAATCGTAAGCCACGCCCGTTTAAAATGTAAAAATAATAGTGAATCTTGCCAATACTAAATGTAGAGTCGATGAAATGTTTGAGAATATACATACCTGTATCATTAGACGCCATCACGTCTTCACTCTTCCATACTTACACGCGCCGCCTCGCGGACAGTCCACTACGAACACTGAACAAGAGGCACTCGACGCTTTAACCCTCCCCTGGCCATAATAACCACATAGTGACCTAGCCATTCACGGAGAATAGATCGCACTTCCGATCTGTACTAGCTAGATGCTATAACCTTGCGGGATAGGCTTGTACGTCTCATCAACGTGAACGTGAACGTGAACGTGAACGTGAAACGTGAAACGTACCTCGATCGGAGGCGTTCATCGTGGGTTTTGAGAGGCGAAGATGACCGGGAGCGAAGACGACCGTCACTAGCGTCCATATGCCGCGGCAAGCGCTCGGCGACACATAATGGATCGAGCGGAGATCTCGTCAAAAGAAGAATATGCCAATTATTTATTGTCATACAATACACGGACGTCGGGCGGCGCTCGGGCGCAGTGATGGAGTGACAGCGACCACAGCGACCGCCTCGCCTCACAATCTGTTTGAATTGTCGCCGATTTTTTCATTTATTATTTAATTGATGAGGTTCCAAAGGATGGACACATCGACGAACAGTATTTTTTTTTATATTGTAGAATTTGAAATATTATTTAATAATAATATGGTTAACTATCAGCAAAGTTTATATCGAAAATATTAAGTATTTATTATTGATTTTTCACGTCATGCTCACCTGATAAAAATTACAGCTTAGTAAATACAAGCGAAGAATAAACTCAAGATGGTGTTATCACTTCGATATCCTTTACCATTGACTTAACTAAAACAAACATATAATGATATAACGTGATATAACGGCTTTTTTAATAAAATACTGTTTATATTTGTAATATAAAACTTAAAATTTCTCATACACTTCTTAGCACGTAGACAGACTAAGACAAATATTCTTACATACAAAACAATTGCTCTAGCTATATTATCATTGTAACTGATACCCCGCTAGTGATGTGATTTCGCTAATCTGTCCGGGTTAACAGTTCATGCACCTCCTTCCCCCTGTACCCTGTCCCCTGTCCCCTTGTCCCCTGTCCCCCTGTCCCCCTGTACCCCTGTACCCCTGACCCCCGCACGCGACACTACAATTATGGCCAATTAAATCAGATTGAGTAGTAACGTACCGCCCTGAGTCAGACCAGGCTGTTATAATTGGGAATTATTGCAGGAAATGAAAAAGGCGCACCGGTCCAATCTTCACCTTGAAATAAAGTGGCTTAGAATTATTTTAGCAGTTACTTGGTAAAATTTTAATTATTTGGTATTCACGCTTAATTTCTCTTTCATGCGCAATTATTACAAAGTAGACAAGATCATTTGATTTTTGAACTTACACTCAAATTTTGCATTTTTTTTAAGAAATATTGCTTGGTTTGCTATAATTTTCGCCTTACATTTAGTAAACTAGTCAATAGACAAACTAAGTAAAAATATAAAATATTACTACTAATAATTATCTTAAAATAATTGTTCGAAAGATTGTTAGCTTATATTCTCAAGGTAGCAGTGCCTACGATTTCGTTCTCTGGTCCACAGATTCTTCTTACATTGGTTTCGTCACCCTCTTTTTTTTTCAATGTTATATGTTAAACAATGAACTTCCTTCCTCTTCTATCTATAAAAGAAATTTCTTTACAATCGACATAAATATTTTGGTGTAAGCATTCCGGATCATTCCGTGTCTTGGTCTAATAAAAATCAACTTGTTTTTGTCTACTTTAAGTAATAATATCATCTTTATTCGAAAATATAATAATTCGTACTGTAGTCAAATAAACGACCCGTTTAATATGAGATTTAAGGCTAATTACATAGATATATCAATAGATTGATTACATTAGAAATATTATAATCATATGTGAAATATTGCAGTGGACCTAGTACTGAGCCTTGTGCGACACCTTCTGTTAAGTTTCTCTTGTAACTCTCCAGATCCTTACAATACACGTATATTCTATAACAAATATAGTCTTCACATAATCCACAGATTGCATAAAAGAAGAATTTAAAAATCAGTCTATATATTACTCTGAGCCCCAGGCAATTTCATGTTAAAATCCACTGGTTCATAGAAGTTGAAATGATTTTACTGTATTGTTTATTTATTTTAATTTAAGAAAAACACGGATCACTAGAAACTTCAATATTTTTAACATTATTATATAGTTTATATTTTGAGATTGTATTTCAAACGCCGAAATTCACTTGGTTCTATTTTGACGATTAACGAAACATGCAGGCAAAAGTTACTTAACTTTAATATTATACTTATATGAATATTTTTTTCTATTTTAGCTTAAGCTCGTAAGCTTGAATTTGGATTAAAAACTTAGAAGTGAATATAGATTCTCTAGGTTCTCTCTACTTATCCTGCTGTATACCAGAGAAAACATATTCGATAAATACGCACAGGATGATATATATATATATATATATATATATATATATATATATATATATATATATATATATATATATATATATATATATATATATATATATATATATATATATATATATATATATATATATATATATATATATATATATATATATATATATATATATATATATATATATATATATATATATTACCCCTATTATTTTATTATTACCCCTATTATTTTCAAAGGAAGAAAGATCTGAATAACAGATCCTTCACTTGCATATGTTGCCGTACATACTTGCGTTCTTTGCCCGTTGTTTGAGTGACCTAGTTACAAGCTTGCAACACAACTAGTTTATATTGTTGCTCTGAACTTCTATTATACAGAGTGTCTTCATAGTGTGTAGTGGCTAAATAAAATATTTTTTTTTCAGCCTCGGTCCTTTCTCCATAGAGTAGGTTAAGTTACTATGGAAACATATATTGTTGTAATATATATTTTATGTATATTATTTTGACATATATTTATTTTCAAATTGAATTATTTTATTACTATTAATTTTACGGTAAAGTAAGTATTTTTGAAGCGTGATACATCTTTCAAGGCACTGTGTACTAAGTAGTGAAACTCAACGCCCTATTTTTCTTGCTGGAAGATCAAAGAAAATAAATGTTATTCTTCCTGATTGGAAATCGAACCCACAAACCATTGTACTTACAGGCAATCGCTATGCCTCTGCACCAACACGATCACCACTTAATATACATACATATAGCACGGACATTTCATATATTTATTAAATATTTACCTTTGCAATTCAATTTGAAAAAGAATTTTTATTTTCAAATTGAATTTATTTACTTTCAAAAAGTATACGCCGAAATTCTCTAAATATATAAATATAATAATTCAGCATAGCGATTTTCAGATCAATTCATTTTTTTTTCTTTTTTATGTACTGTTTACTTGACGTAAAGCAATTCAGTACTTTAAAAATGATAAAAATAATCCCAGTAGGTAACTTCAGTAGGTGAGCCACGAGCGCATCGTTAGTAATTTAATTATATTCATTCCCCTGAAGGGATCTGGCCGACATAAATCGTCTTGTAATTTTAGTAATATTTTTTTATCTTTCAACTCTTGTTACGATTTTTGCATTAGTGTGTATTTATGCTTAATTTAATTCGGTAAGTTAGAATCAAGTAGCATAAACTAAATATTAACATACTCTGTAATGAATATGTTCACTTTCATTTTTATTTTTTTATTTTATTTATTTATTTTCCACTTAGAATCAATAAAATGATCACATGTGTACATCAGATAACGTCAGAAACCTACACACTCCACGACTTAAAACTAAAGTTACGAGGGTTCCAAGCGCGGCCTGGTGATTAGAGCCCACAACAAACTCAGCCAGGTTTCTCTAAACCTATTGTGATCACTTCACAAACGTCATTCTAACTTATGAGCAATTCATTAATTCCATGCCGTTTTATCATCAATGTAATCCTTTACACTATAATAGGATTTACTAATTAATTGCCCTTTAACAAAGATTTTAAATTTATTTACGAGAGATCAAATACTTTAAATAATATAATGTAATGTCAAAAAAGTAAATTTAAATAGTATAATGTCAATATGGAGTAACGTTCTCGGTTTTCCGACTAAAATAGAGGCAGTGCGTCTTGAGTTACACATTTATCTACTAGATAGAGAAAATCTGGTAGATAAGAAATTATGAAGAGAGTAACAAAACCCTTAAGTGAAGATCGAACTCAAAAGCTTTTTTATACTATAAGTTACGACATCGTCAAATTATATTTTTCGAAAAAAAAATAAAAATGTTAAGAAATCCTAATATAAAGAACTTTGTTATCGAAATTCAAAAATAATACAATTGAAGTGTAACTACGTATCTAATTATTAACAAATCAGCATTAAAATTTCAAGGTTTATTATATTATTTTAGAGATTATTAGAAAAATATTCCATTCAAAAACATTTGTTAATCGTGAGATTAGGACTTCGAGTGGGTAACATTCCGACACTTGAGTGTAACGGCTTTCTTGTATAGTGTATATATATATATATATATATATATATATATACACTATACAAGAAAGCCGTTACACTCAAGTGTCGGATATATATATATATATATATATATATATATATATATATATATATATATATATATATATATATATATATATATATATATATATATATATATATATATATATATATATATATATATATATATACATACATACATACATACATACATACATACATACATACATACATATTATATGTAGGGTGGCAAATAGATATACACTATGTATTCGTTGTACGTACACATACTCCATACCTCCTAAGCGAGAAACACGGTTTGTAGATTCGATTCCCACTCGAGGGACACACATTTTCAGGAACGAAGTGTCTTAACACTAGCTTTATATATATATATATATATATATATATATATATATATATATATATATATATATATATATATATATATATATATATATATATATATATATATATATATATATATATATATATATATATATATATATATATATATATATATATATATATATATATATACATACATATATAACATAGCAATTTAAACTATATCACCAAAACAAAATAAGATAGTGGTAATCCCTAGACCTACTTTAATAGACTATGGGGATACAATTTCATAACACTTGCCCACTGAACGGAATAAACCATAACGATATCTTCCATTCGAGATTTTGTTTTGTTTACCCTCGACTGATAAAAGTCTAATCGATAATACTTAAAGATAATCGCCACTTGTTGCGTCTTAGCTAAGTAGTTGGTGCTACACCTGCTTTTGAGACACCCGTTTCGATTTAAAACAAATCTGCAAATGAAAATTAATTTTGTTTACCGTGAAATATATGAATTTTTCATTTGACATACTATGTTTTTTTTTTTATTAATTTAAATTTTATTTGAACGTTTACGTTTTTGTCGTTTTTTTTTTTTTTAATTTTTTATTTTTTTTCTTAATGGCAAACATGTTGATAAGGACTAGTAATCACAAATATAGATTAGCTATTATAATAAGAGTGTTGTTTTTCGGTGTACCGTTAATTTACTTCGCGGCGAAAAGCTTTACAGCAGAAGAATCTTTCGATCAGCTTTACAAAGGTATATCTAAAGTATATTGTGTAAATGATTTTGTCTCCATACATTTGTTTTTTTTTGTATATATCTGGAATCAAGAGATCAAGTGAGTTTAGTATTAAGATACTTCACCTGATTTCAAAAAACTACACACTCTGGCAACTAGGCAAAGCACGCTGTTGATTTTCGTCACTGAATACGCAATATAGGACCGACGTCGCGCAGAGGCGCAACGTCTGCCTTTAACGCGACGGTTTCTGGGTTTGATTCCCACTCGAGGAAGATGGATATTTCTTTTCCATTTTCTTCGCTCTGGCAACTAGGCAAAGCGCGGCGTTGAGTTCCGCCACTCAACACGCAATGCCTCGAAAAATGGCGGAAAGCGGAGACGGAGAAAGCAGGCACTAAGTAACGGAGTAACACTAGGTTCGTATGGTTCCTGCAGTTCCCTCTGCCTACCCTGCCATGTGCGGGATAAAGCGTGAAGCTCCAAAAAAAAATGCGCAATGCCTTAAAGTAAGCGGAAAGCAGGGAATGGAGTAGCTTTACAATAGGTTTTCACGGTTCTTGCAGTTTCCCCTGCCGACACTGCTATGTGCCGGATAAAGCATGAACTTTCTCCATCCCCTCTTTCCGCCGTATTTCGAGACATTGAGTGCTGAGTGGCGGAACTCAACGCCGCACTTTGCCTAGTTTCCAGAGCGAAGAAAGTGGAAATAGAAAAATCTATCTTCCCCGAGTGGGAATCGAACGCACAAACCGTCGCGTTTACGGGCAGACGCTACGCCTCTGCGCCACGACGGTCCTACTAACATTAAGGATTAAAAAATACTTAAACGCAATGGGACTTGAGCCCGCGCTACGTGCAAATCACGCAAATATGTTTTCTTTCAAAAGTTTTTCTACCTTTAATGTGGATTAACACTTTGATAAATCATAAAATATAAAGTAACATTTCACAAATATTACCTTTTAAACTTACGTTAACATATTATTATTATTGTTTTTCATATTAGTTATTATGTAACTTATATGAAATAAAAATTAAATATTAATTTCTCCAAAACAGATGAGCGGATCACTTCAAGACATTTACTTGGTATAACTGAAAATGGGGAGAAGAATTGTACACCACCAGCGATCCTAGAGTTCCCTACAGATGGCCTCACCAGGTTTCAAAGACAACATGTCAGTATTCTTATTTTTAATGAGAATTTTGTTTTTTGAAGAATTGAATTGTCTTCACGCTTTATCTTGCACATGGCAGGTTAAGCAGAGGGAACTGCAAGAAACATAGGAACCTAGTGTTGAAGCTTAGTTCCTGCTTCCTCCAGCTTTGCTTTCCTACTTAATTATTAATTTTAAATAAAATCACGAGATTACGTTTTTATTATATTTGTTCGTTTAATATTTCTAGGGTTTTATCATATTACATTGCATCCTCGCATTTTACTGCTTCTTGCTGCTCGGCACCGTCTGCGAACAGTACTTCGTGCCCGCTATCGAAATTATATGCGAACGTGAGTGTGTAATATTATTATATATTAATTATTTATAATTTTTTATTTTTAGTGGCTTGGCGCAGAGTCTTGGGTTCGATTATCACAAAGTAAACTAAATTGTTGAGCGAGTGAGGAGCGCAGCGACGAGCGAAGCTCTCTGTTAGTGGGGGTCTATGCATTCTTTGTTCGCTAACTCCTCCTAGACCACTGAACCGATTTTGATCGGATTTGTTTTAAACGATCACTGTGGTCATGAGGAGTGCCAACATATATAAAAAACTGTGATCGGACATGTCCTTGAGGAATAATTGAGAAAAAACCAACAAAATTCGATTTTCATTGAAAATGCATTGGATTAGCTTGCGCGTGCAATTTCTCTATGGCCAAACACATTGTGAACTTAATTTATTGAGAAACCCATTGAAATTTGCTAGCGCGCGCCATAAACAGAGATTTCAATTCCCCAGCATAACTCTATGGTACAATTATCACCCCTCATCCCTCAAGGACATCATTTCATGAAATGCGATATAGCTACCACTTGGACCTAATTTCCATGCAAAGTTTCATCGAGTTCTGTCAAACGGCCTCGGAGGGGACAGGCTACAAAAAACGGCGAAGTGAACATTTAAGAGCTTCGCTTCAAAAAGTGTCTTTATTGTACCGCTTCCGCGCTCGCTCAATTAACAGGCCGGATGGGCTGAATACCTAGTATATATAAAGGACCGTGGCGCAGAGGTGCAACATCTGCTTGTAACTGCGACAGTTTCTGGGTTCGATTCCTAGTCAGGGAAGATGGATTTTTCTATTTCTATTTTCTTCGCGCTGCGAACTAGGCAAAGCACGGGGCGCTGAGTTCTGCCACTCAACAAGCAAAACCTCGAAAAAAGTGCAAAACGGGGACGGAGAAAAGCAGGGACTAAGCAACAGAGTGTCTTAACACTAGATTCCACGTTTCCCTCTGCCTACCCTGCCATGTGCGGAATAAAAGCGTGAAGCTTATATATATATATATATATATATATATATATATATATATATATATATATATATATATATATATATATATATATATATATATATATATATATATATATATATATATATATATATATATATATATATATATATATATATATATATATATATATATATATATATTATCATATGCTAATTAAGTATTGTCTATGTAATGCAAAGCGAATTTCTTATTTAATCAAAAGTCAATGCCTTCTGAAAATATGACAAAGAACTACTGTGGAACTGTTGTAGCCATTTCATAGATTACCTTGTAGATGTAGGTTGTGACATGTCATGTGACATTTTAAGGAGCCTCTCCCTAGTTCTGAATAGGATATGGGACCTCCGTACTAGATTTAGGTTTAAAGGAGCACCTTTAAAATACATTATCTCTCACTGGCACTGTCCCAGCACTTGCTACTATCTAACCAAATTTAAAATGGTTATACTAATGCCGCTTTTGAAGTACGTTATAAAAATTAGTAAATGACAATTCAAGCCAAGCCAAGATTTAAGTCTAGACTTATTCCTGGCCAGTTATTTAGTAACTTCAGAGAACTTATTGTGTTTAAAATGTTGTTTTTATGAAGGTCCCTTTCCCACTAAACTATAACATCTACCAGTATAACGAAATTTACGTATTAATAAAGAAAGATATCCGATCTGGAAGACAAAACGCCAATATTTTTAGATATCTTACATTATTTTTCTTACGTCTCCGTCATAAAAGTTCAATTAGAAACTGAATCTAAAATTGAGAAACATTTTTTAATGTGGATTCCTTCGTAACCTTTTCTGTGCTCTTGCTAATTAACAGCTAACCGACAGCTTACATATGGCATAAAGATGTGACAAGATTTATAAGTGGCTTTAGCGCATATTATCATATAACTTATGTAAAATACTAAATTGATCTATAGGGTCAGTTTAAAGCTAAAGGGATACAGAAATCTTCCCATAGTTAACCACTCGTTTACACACACATCGTTCACAGTATTTAATGTATGTCATTAATAATAATTTGTGTGTGTGTGTGTGTGTGTGTGTGTGTGTGTGTGTGTCGTATTTATTGAATACGAAGAGACTTTTTGACAATTATATTTTTTTTCTCTCAATAATAAAAAAAATTATAACAAAACAAAACTATATATCTTATCAAGGAATTGCAGTCATTTTATTATTTAAATTCTTTATCTAATTTACAACATTGTATCTATCTAGCACATAATATATGACAATCCTTGAAAAAGTAACTAGCTGTCGAGTATTCCACATTTGTATTTAAGTATATGATAAGACACTTTGTTTGTGGAGTTGGGGCGTCTGATTGCAAACGGTGGTTGGGAGTTCATATCTCGTGATATAAAAACTCTTAAATCCACTAAGACAAAACGTAATGTAGTAATAAAAAAATCGATTGAATAATGATTAATAGATTATACCCTATATCCATTCTTTAAGCTTCACACTTTATCCAGCACATTTTTAAGTAAGTGTTGAGTGGTGGAACTAAACGCCTTGCTTTCTTGTTACCAATTCAAACAAGATTATATATATATATATATATATATATATATATATATATATATATATATATATATATATATATATATATATATATATATATATATATATATATATATATATATATATATATATATATATATATATATATATATATATATATACGTATGTAGATGTAAATTAAAGGTCGGATAATCGAGTTTGATTAGAAAAGTGGTATCGAAATGAATTCCTTTTCTGAATGAGACGGTCACTGTCCTAGCACAGTGCACTGCGCGGCGTGCGACGTGCGTACAAGTGCTTCGTTCTCGTTTTATCTTATTTCTAACATTAACCTACACAATACTTATTATAAGTATGCACAATGCTAAGCCAATCTCTGTGACATTTTCTTGGATTGGATGCAATTTCGTTTCTATGAAAGGATTTCCAAAAATACCTCAAGTTATTGGGATATTTTTTCTACATATCGATTACTCATCAAGTTATTTGTTTTTTGCCCATGTTTTTGATTTTCTTCCTCTATCGTGCACTATTTTAGCACTCCATTGTTCGCGTTCACCTGAATTTGAGTTATATGTAACCAAAGCTGGGAAATATATTTCAAGACCTGATCTGACCTATCCTGTCTACATTCAGGTGCTGTAACTCTCACTTTTTTTTAGCTTCACGCTTTATCCCCTACTTGGCAGGGTAGGCAGAGGGAACTGCAGGAACCATACGAACCTAGTGTTAAGACACTCCGTTGCTTTAGTCCCTGCTTTCTCCTTCCCTGCTTTCCGCCGTTTTTCGAGGCATTGCGTGCTGAGTGGCGGAACTCAACGCCGCACTTTGCCTAGTTTTCAGAGCGAAGAAAATGGAAATAGAAAAATCCATCTTCCCCGAGTGGGAATCGAACCCACAAACCGTCGCGTTTACAGGCAGACGCTACGCCTCTGCGCCACGACGGTCCTCGAGCTCTCACTTCTATCATAAGATCAAAAATATCCCTCAAAATTATGAATGAGTCAACTAATACTCATAGTATTAGCTTCACCGGCTATGTATATATAAACTAAGTTTGGTAATTAAATTGGATTAGAAAAATAGAAAAATCATACTATTATATAAACACAATGTAGACAAATAGAGTCAAGTGAAAAAATATATTTAGTACAATATATTAATACCCTACCTCTATTTCCCTTTTGTTATTTCCTCTTCAATAAGCTTGCCTAGCAGAAATCGCTACTTTCTCGTAGCAATGCGCTCGCCTTTTGAACGATTCTATAATATTTTTATCGTGTTTCTATATGATTTATTTGGTGTACAAGAAACGATTACTATTTTTTTTGTCTTCATGCTTTGTCCCGCACATGGCAGGGCAGACAGAGGGAACTGCAGGAACCATACGAACCTAGTGATAAGACACTCCTTTGCTTAGTCCCTGATTTCTCCGTCCCCGCTTTCCGCTTTTTTTTCAAGGCATTGTGCATTGAGTGGCGGAACTAAACGCTGCGCTTTACCTAGTTACCAGAGCGAAGAAAATGGAAATATAATATATCTTCCCCGAGTGGGAATGGAAACCACAAACCATCGCGTTTACAGGCAGACGCTAAGCCTCTGCGCCACGACGGTCCTCATTGTTATTATAACTATTATAACAATTTTTTATTCACATATAAAGGTCTAAACATGGAAGAAGACATAGCTGGTGCAACTTTCATGGCAGCGGCGAGCTCAAGCCCCGAGCTCTTCATAAACTGCATCGGCACTTTTGTGACGGAAGGCGACTTGGGCGTCGGAGCTATAGTCGGTTCGGCTGTATTCAATGTGTTGGCTGTGCCTGCTTGCTGTGCTTTAGTCGCTGGAAGGGTGAGCTTTTTTTATAAAAAGCTTTTTTTTTAAAAAAAAAACGTATATATATTTACTCAGACGTTATTCAAATAGTTTAAAATCCATAGGGTTATTAAAAACAAATATTGTAAGAAAGCACATAAAAATTTGAACGCTGTGGGACTTAAACCCGCTCTTCTTAAATACCGCTAAGCCATGTATTTTTCATCATGCTGATTATGTTCCTTATGATGATTTTACAAGTGCGTCAGATCCAAATGCCGATGCGTTGAAAAACGTTATTAAATTGTATTCAATTTATTATAGCTTAGGTATATCATACACAACAAGTTACAGAAAATATTTTATATACACATATGTTTTTATAGCTTCACGCTTAATCCCGCAGTAAGCAGGATAGATAGAGGGCACCGCAGAAACCATGAGATCCTAGTGTTAAAACACTCCTCACTCACCACCTTTCATGGCATACGTGTTGATTGGCTTAACTCAACGCCGCGCTTCACCTTGCTACCAGAGCGACGAAAATGGAAATGAAAAAATCCGCTTCCCCCTGATGGAAATCGAACTTACAAACCGTTGCTTTTACAGTCAGACGCTACGCCTCTGCGCCACAGTGGATTTTAATAATATATTTTCATATACTTGTTATAATAATTTAGGTAATAGAATTAGACTGGTGGTCTGTGTCGCGGGACTGCATGATGTACGCGGTCGCCGTCGTGGCGCTTATCTTGACTTTGCTGGACGATAAGATATATTGGTACGAAGCTCTGCTACTGGTGCTCATGTACACTTTTTATATTTTAGGTAAATATAATTGTTTTGTTGATTTTTGTTAAACGTTGATATTTTAAAATTTATAAACTAACTACAAAAAGTAAAATTTAAATTTTTATATATTTTAAAGGGGAGTATTTGAATTGCATTCTTCGTAATTCTTTCTCAGTTTATGAATAAATTAAATAAAGCAATTCAAGAGAGCATATATCATAAAGATAGACCAAATATTTTGTAAAAAAGAGTTAGCAGCACTGTTTTAAAAGTTTACTGTTATTCAATAATCACCGGTTAGCTTTCTATTATTAATTTTTATCTGTAATATTTTTTTAGCTCCACGCTTTATCCTGCATGGCAGAGTAGGCAGAGGGAACTGCAGGAACCATACGAACCTAGTGTATTTCGGCCTTTTTCGAGGCAATGCGTGTTGAGTGGCGGAACTCAACGCAGCGCTTTGCCTAGTTTGCCAGAGCGAAGAAAATGGAAATTTAAAAATCCATTTTCCTCGACTGGGGATCGAACCCAGAAACCGTCGCGTTACAGGCAGACGTTGCGCCTCTGCGCCACGACGGTCCTCAATCCACAATCTATAATGTCTTATTACATATTTATACCTTTCTGATTGTTCTATAGTTTACATGTATGGCTGCAAAAATTTACTTTTTCATATCCTACTTTATTATGTTATTTCTTTAATTTCCAGTAAATAATTCAAATTTAAATACCAGTAATTCCAGTAATTCAAATTTAAATACTAGTATACATTCCATGTTCTTTTTTTTATTTTACAGCTATGATTTACAACAGTCGCATTGGAAATTTCGCAAAAAGCGGTTGTTGTTACCCATCCAAAAAGAAAACTTACACTGAAATAACTCCTTTGCTCTCTAAAGGTAAAGTCTCTAAAGGTAATTACAGTATAAAAATTATAATAATTAAATTATTATAAATCATAATTATACTTTTTTTATATGTTACAAAGAATATGCATATATATGTTAAAATTATTACTCTAAAACATATCTTTGTATCTATTTATAGATAAAAGAAACGGTTTAGATATATCTCACCAATTGGCTCATTCGAATCAAAATATTAACGAATTAGAAAAAGGTGTAGTCGTTACTAAGAGACACGGCTCTACTGATTCTGGTAAGTTTCAATCGGTTTTAAATATTTTTATTATTAATTACATATTTTTTTAGGATAACTTTCATATAAAATTCACTTGGCCTGCCCCAAAATACTAACCAGTTAGTAGTACTCAATTGTTGAGAGCATGAAATGTTTATATATTTTTCGATATTTTTTTGAGATAGCATTCATATAGTAACTACTTCACCCCGCCTACGCCAAAATTTAAAACAGTCAATATAAAGAGATATATAAACAGAATTTCATTTAAATTTGATATTTAATATATATCAAAATGAACAATCTTCCCAACAAAAACTCTATAGATACACGTCCAATTCTCAAGAATTCTAAATAAAATAATGCAAATTATGTCTTAACCAGTAACCATAATTTGCATTTGCAAGTTCAGAATCCAAATCATATACAAGGCAAGTTTTACAATCTACAGAGTAAAGAGATATCACATGATAGTCCTGAAAAGGATAAAATTATAGAGTGAATAACTAATCAAAATATTTTTAGTTAGTATTAGTAATAATGTTGTTAAACTCATAAGTTCGTGACATATTTTTTACGAACTTATGAATTTAAAACAACTAAATAATTTCGAAGACATATTAAACTTACAAATCCATTATATTTTTAAGTAGTACTATTTACTAGTTACTATTTATACTATAGTTACTATTTATCATTAAATAAATTTGATTAGGAGCTCATAAATTACTTAGATATAAAATTAATTCGATATAACTGAAAAAAAAACACACACACACACATATATATATATATATATATATATATATATATATATATATATATATATAATATATATATATATATATATATATATATATATATATATATATATATATATATATATATATATATATATATATATATATATATATATATATATATATATATATATGTATATATATATATATATTTATCATATAACAGAATCAAGCACCAGCTCGCTATTCTCGTGGCCGGACGACAAAACAAGTGGCATCCAAAAGTTATGCTGGCTTGCAACGTGGCCCATGGGGTTGTTGCTTTGGATCACTATACCGGATTGTAGGAAACACCAGCGTTTGTATCCATTGACTTTCATCATGTGCGTGGCTTGGATAGCAGGAGTGTCATACTTAGTGGCCTGGATTATTACTATAGTTGGTACGTGTCATTTGTTTGGGGGTGATTTTTGAACTTGTCTTGAAATTTTTCCAATTTCTTTTTAAAAAAAAGGTAATTTAAATGTAAAAAATAAAATATGTTTTTAATGATTTCTTATATATTATAACAAGGCAAACAACAAGAAATTACGTGATCTGATTTGAACCACTAAGTAACCAAGCGCTTTAACCACTAAGCTATAAATTCCCAATTAATTTATAAACGTTAAACATTCGTTTAATGTGATATGTTTTATTTACAAATACCATATTTTCCTACAATTCAATTGTCTATTGCATATCACTTACAATCACGCCACAACGCTTTTACAACGATTGTGTCCTAGAGATGTAATTTCGTTACTTTCAAACAGTACTTATATATTTTTTGTCATACATATATATATATATATATATATATATATATATATATATATATATATATATATATATATATATATATATATATATATATATATATAGATATATATATATATATATATATTATATATATATATATATATATATATATATATATATATATATATATATATATATATATATATATATATATATACGTTTTTAAGGTGACACACTCAACGTGCCGGACAGTATAACAGGTTTGACAATATTAGCAGCGGGAACTAGCTTACCGGAAGCAGTATCCAGCGTCCTAGTTACGAACCAAGGTATTTATAGATACACTATATGTTGTATATTGCTTTATATGTTGATTATTGATTATTTTAATACATATATAAATAGAAAATAAATTTAAAAGTAGATTTAGTGCTTTCTACTACTCAACAAAAATTATTTTTTAAGCTATAACTTTATTTATTTGTTTTTAGTTATTTATTTGGATATTGGTAGTAAAAAATAATATATTTCCGGGGAAAGTTATTTATTTTCAATCCCCTAGCTCTGGTAACAAATATGTAAAGCGCGGCGTTTAGTTTCGCCATTCAATTGAGTATACCCAGATATGCTAATGTTGTAATATAGTACAGCGTAAAATTATATTCGTTGGTTTGATTTCCACTCGGAGAGGATTGCTATTATTCTATTTCTATTTTCTTCTCTACGGTTGAATTCCGTCACTCAACACGCAATGCCTTGAAAAGACGGAAAACGCGTAACGCAGTGTCTTAACACTAAGTTCCTACGATTCCTGTGGTAGCCTCTACCTACCTTGCTAAGAGCGGGTTAAAGCGTGAAGTAAATTTATTTTTTTTTTGTTTATAAAGTTATATATTTTGTTACAATTTTTTAAATAATATTCAATTCTATACTGATAATACAATAGGAAAATTATTTCGTCCGTCCGTTTCGTATGTCAAATCTACATATATTTCAACGTTCAATCTACATACATACATATATAGATACACATACATACATATATACATAGCTAAACTAAATAATATGTCACTTTTAGGTCACGGCACAATGGGTATAAGCAATTCAATAGGATCGAATACATTCGACATTTTGCTCTGCTTGGGACTACCGTGGCTAATAAAAGGTTTATTTTATCCATCCTTCCCAGATAACCATTGGGTGAGTGCTTTGATTACTTCTATTACCATAAATATATGTTGATATGTTATGTTATGGTAATATACTATGTTACAATATGTTTGTATGTTGTGATCGTATGTTAGTCAGATATGATGTCAATCATCGTGGATCGTGGGGGAAAAGAAATTTATTTAATTGTTGGGAATCCCCAAGTATACAATTTTTCTTGATACAATTTTTCTTGATGGGCTTTTTCTATCTATTAAATTAAATCAAGAATAAAATGATTTTTTTTTAAATAAGATGCTTATTTTTAAGCAGAGGACGTAAAATATTGTTATATTAAAGACCTCTCTAGAGAGATATTTAATATATTATATTATTCTAGAATAAGCCCTAATTAACCAACTAAGAAACTATTTTTTTTATTTATTCTCTTTATTTTTTATTTCCAGGTAAATATCAACTCGAGTGGATTGTCATACAGCGCGATCTCTCTTCTCTCCACTTTACTTGCACTGTACGGCGCGTTAGCTTTAAATAAATTCCAATTGGACTGGAAAGTTGGTACCACTTGCGCTCTGGTTTACGTTGGATTTCTAATATTGGCAGCGTTGATAGAACTGAACATACTTTTTGTTGTCAATCTACCTATATGCCCTCACATGTGATGGAAACAGGTTCAAATTCAGAAACTAAAAATACTTTTAGATTTTTTCAAAAAAAGTTTTTATAACAATTAATATCTTTAGTTAAGATAGCATTAGGTAATTAGATAGTAAAATATTTGGTAATTTTGTTGATTATGTTGTTTTAAAATTTTGATATATGATTTTTTTAAATATTTATGGCGTTTTATTTGTTTCTGTCGTTATGATTTAATTAAGAATATTGAAAAAAAAGATTTTTGTGAGTAAATAATTCCCATTATGTCCATTTCGATGTTTTTAAAGAACTTTTTTCCTCTAATAATGATTAGAATAATAATATCATGTATTGTAAATAATTTTTTTGATCTCCATTCACAATCAATTCACATTTTTCAAACATGGTTTCCGAAATATTTAGAGAGAAACTATTATTAATATTTTTTACTTCCTATGATTATTAGCCGAAATCAATATTCTTCACGTTGGTGTTATAGTGTTTCTGCATAGCGTTATTTTTTTCTTTTACTTTAGCTGTCCATCGATAAAGAAGTTTATAAACATTACTAATATATTACTAGACTTTACTTTGATGGCGGTATTAGTGGAAGAAGTCTTTCCATTAGGTAGTGGAAGGAGTTCGGACAGTGGAGGTGAGTGTTACTATGTTATAGAAGGGGCACTTTTAAGCCTACACTTGAGGCGCAAGTCCCAAGGGTTGCTTTTTGCTTCTTTTCCTGCAACAAGTAGGCCCGGTGCATTGAAATCCCTGAAATGCTATCAATATAAAAATATATACTATCAAATATATAGGGTGTCGAGCTTAAATTAAAATATAGTTTTACTAGCCTTTATATAAAGTAAATATCTAAATGTTGCATTTTTTTTAAAAACACGCCATTTGTCAAGTATGACGCAAGCGTACATTGTTCTGTCAGAATAGGAAAGAGATATATGTCTTTCTCATTCGGTTGTTTTTTGAATGAGAGGAATGTTTAGCGTGTGTAACCTCTCATGTTACACAGCACGTATAAAAATGAAAAGTAATAACGTGAAACGGAAAAACGAAACTGTTGATGATTTTTGATTAGTTTTTTGTATACAGCCTAAATGTTTTACCCTATAGGTAGTTTTGACAAAGGCCACGCTGTCATATACAATCTGTATTTCAACTTTCGTATAACAGAACGTTCTCACAGCTCAAGCTATTAACTGATGTGAAGACCTGTCATTGAATAGAAGAAGCAATTAGAACTAATAGTGAATGGATTTTAGTTTTTTGCTGTTATTATTAGAGTGTGTTGTAGTGATAGAAGAAATATTGTCATCGTTATAATTATACCGTCATAGACACAAGTGACGTTGTTTCAAAAGGTTCGAATTCATTTAATTTTAAAAAAGTTTTAAATTTAACGACCTTTTTTTGGCATAGATAAACAATTCTGTGGAATGTAATATATAATATACGAAAAAAATATCCCATGAATCACATAGTACAGTTATATAGAACTGATGACCTTTCAAGAAACTACGAATTCCTAAGCACATCCACTTTAATTTTCTCTTCATGGTAATCGAACTCACAACAGTCGCCTTGACGAACAGGCTTGAATCTCGAAATACACGATATTGTTAGAAGTATACTATGATTAACCATTAATAACAACAGTACATTGACTTTGTGAAAGTAATTCACGCGAACGATCACGCGAAGTGTCTGTCTAACAAGTCTGGATCGTGTTATAAACACACAGAGATATATATATAATATATATATATATATATATATATATATATATATATATATATATATATATATATATATATATATATATATATATATATATATATATATATATATATATATATATATATATATATATATATATATATATATATATATATATATATATATATATATATATATATATATATATATATATATATATATATATATATATATATATATATATATATAACTGGCAGAGAAAAGAGACACTTGTTATCATACCTCTTTCAATATCTTAAGTAAACATGTTATGCGTGCTTAGTATACGTTTTTAATATATAATTAAGACACCTTGTACAGTTGTACAAATAATATTTATTGCAACAAGTGGTATAGTAGGTGTCTGATTAAATACACGACGATTCTAGGTTCTATTTCCACTCAGCGTGAATGAATTCTTTTAAATTTTTCCCACTTTAGTAACGATTAGTAACGAGATAAAACGCGGCGTTTAGTTTCACCACGGACCTACCCTAACACCTGTGCTAATACTATTATTATTATTATTTAGCTTCACGCTTTATCCCGCACAAGGCAGGGTAGGCAGAGGGAACTGCAGGGACCGTGGGAACCTAGTGTTAAGACACTCCGTTGCTTAGTCCCTGCTTTCTCCGTCCCCGCTTTCCGCCGTTTTCGAGGCATTGCGTGTTGAGTGGCGGAACTCAACGCCGCACTTTGCCTAATTTACCAGAGCGAAGAAAATGGAAAATAGAAAAATCCATCTTCCCCGACTGGGGATCGAACCCAGTAACCGTCGCGTTACAGGCAGACGTTGCGCCTCTGCGCCACGACGGTTAATGCTAATACTAGTTTCTCTTAATTATATATATGTATATGTCAGGTAGCATAATAACACATTTGTTATTGTTTGTATAAACAAAATCTAAAACATATACTATGAAAAATTAGGCTTAGTGCAAGAAGCTTATAAATAAAAAATAATAATTAAAAACAACATAATATATATTATATTTTAGTTTTGGTAACATTATTTTAGAAATTATTTTAGTAGTTGTTTGCAATATATCTTATACTAATAAGAGGCAGTATAGGATTTTTGCTTTTTAATATATATATATATATATATATATATATATATATATATATATATATATATATATATATATATATATATATATATATATATATATATATATATATATATATATATATATATATATATATATATATATATATATATATATATATATATATATATATATACATGTTTGTACAAAGCGGGACTTAACCTGTTCAAGGTTGGTTTCCAAAGCCAAGAGACGTAGGGTTAAATCACGCAAAGTTCAAATAATAATAGATTTTCAAGAAATAACAAAAATAAACATAAATACATAACTTTTCTTATGTGTATATTAAAATTAAATATAGCCTAGCACTAACAAAACACTCTCTTTCCTTTGAAAAGAACAATGAGTATTCGTTGAAACAACTTCATAATATTTAAACAAAAGAACCACTTAAATATTGAAATTTACCTTGGAATAATAGACTTAAGTAGACGTTCCCAAATGCTAAGACGTCGTTTTGGGGACGGACTGTTGAAAGGCATACAGATTCTGACCGGAAGTCGGTTTGAGGCTGCCATTATATACGGAGAAGGCTTCACAAGCGGCGTTACAGATGTCCCCACTAAGCTTATCGTCTGTTTTAAGCTTTTAGGTGGTACATAAGGACTTTTGACTGAAACTTTGTGACTATTGCCACCTAGTAACATAATTGGGATTCCTTTGGTCACAGTCTTAGGGGGTTTCGTTGATTTAGTTACAGGTCGACTAGTTGTAGAGATTTCAATAATTTCGTGCAATATAGAGTCGTCGTAATCCTTATTCTCATCACGTATAGGCGGTACATATATCACTTGTTTCAACCCATTGATGTCTTGAACTAATTTGGCGTGCTCTTTGACTATGTCTTCACGGTTTGACAGGAAAACGTCGAATTTACGCGATATTACGTTGAACGGTGTCGGACTCGCTAGGTACTTGGGTGTGCTTATATACTTCAGCGGTTTCCTTAGAGCCCAACCTATATTAAACAACCAACATTATGATCATAAATGATATAATGAATGATAAATCAATTTTAAAGAGATATATATATATATATATATATATATATATATATATATATATATATATATATATATATATATATATATATATATATATATATATATATATATATATATATATATATATATATATATATATATATATATATATATATATTATATATATATATATATATATATATATATATATATATATATATATATATATATATATATATATATATATATATATATATATATATATATATATATATATATATATATATATATATATATATATATATATATATATATATATATATATATATATATATATATATATATATATATATATATATATATATATATATATATATATATATATATATATATATATATATATATATATATATATATATATATATATATATATATATATATATATATATATATATATATACATATATATGTATATATATATATATATATATATATATATATATATATATATATATATATATATATATATATATATATATATATATATATATATATATATTAAAATTGTCGAAATTAACATACTAAAGTAAATACAATATGTTTACTTTTGTATGTTGTATGTATGACGACAGATATTCTTTACTTATTCTCTACTTAGAAATAGAGAAGACAATGACGTAGTTACACCACTTTTTGGGGTGCAAGCATGGGTCTTAAAACTCATAACATAATACAACGCTTGCTGTAGATATTTTTTTGATTTATTCGTATTTAAGTGCATTTATTACAATTGTTTTCGAATATTTAAATAATATATTTACCTGGTTCATAAGTCCTGTATGGTACCTCCGACGGGTAATCGAAGCAGTCGAACTGTAAAAATTGACCATACAATTTATTTTCAAGGCGTTTATTATATATATACATATGTGCGAGGTAAGAGGCCTACCTCAAGCTATATCTCGCTTATAAAATAGTAGGCAGAAGGAGCTACAGGAACCGAAGGAACCTAGTGGTAAGACACTCTGTTCTCCGCTTTCCGTTTTCATAGGCAATGCGTATCGAGTGGCGAAACTCAATGCCGCGTTAGATTAGTTGCCAAAGCGAAGAAAATGGAAATTAAAAAATCTATTCTACCCGAGTGGGAGTCGAACCCACAAGCTATCCCGTTTACAGGCAGACGCTAAGCCGCAATCGTCTTTTATTATTTGTAACTACACTATATATAGAGGACCGTCGTGGCGCAGAGGCGCAACGTGTGCCTGTAACGCGACGGTTACTGGGTTCGATCCCCAGTCGGAGAAGATGGATTTTTCTATTTCCATTTTCTTCGCTCTGGCATCCAAGGCAAAGCGCGGCGTTGAGTTCCGCCACTCAACACGCAATGCCTCGAAAACGGCGGAAAGTGGGGACGGAGTAAGCAGGGACTAAGTAATGTCTTAACACTAGGTTCTTATGGTTCCTGCAGTTCCCTCTGCCTACCCTGCCATGTGCGGGATAAAGCGTGAAGCTAGAAAAAAAAAAAACTACACTATAAATAATGTTTAATTGTGAAAAAATATTTCGGTTAGTTTCATTTAAAAAAAAGGTGTGACAAATCACTTCTTTCTCTATAATCTCACTTCGTATAATTTCTACACCAGAGACAATTTTCTTTTCGTTAAATTCTCATTCTTTCAACTGACAGTATAATGTATAGTAAAAGGACTGTTGTGGCGCAGAGGCGTAGAATCTGCCTGTAAACGCGACGGTGGGTGTGGGATCGAGCGACGTTGAGTTCGTGCGCAAAGCAAATTAAGGATAACAGAAGAAGTGGGAGACCTTTGGTAACCTTCGAGAACAAGAAATTTACATTCGACAAAAGCTTTATTGTAATTAATTTTGTTATATACAAAAACTTAATAATATAAAATATTATGAGAATATGGTCAAAGTCATAATTTAAAATATATATATATATATATATATATATATATATATATATATATATATATATATATATATATATATATATATATATATATATATATATATATATATATATATATATATATATATATATATATATATATATATATATATATATATATATATATATATTAAACGTTAAAATTACGCTAAGCATCACACACATATACACATATACATATAGATATATAAAGAAAACATAGTTTCATATCTCATTAAAACATATATTTTATATTTTAACATATAATTAATACAGACAGCAGAACAATCACATAATGACAATAACATTACCGTGCATAACGTAATATGTAAATGACCGATTAAAAACGCGTGCACGTTAAGACTGCGGTAGTCATTCAGCACGAGACAATAATAAGTCGCTTTGCTCTGAAAGTATGAATATTTTCGCCGCCTTCATTTTAAATTATAGTAAATTTATATATATATATATATATATATATATATATATATATATATATATATATATATATATATATATATATATATATATATATATATATATATATATATATATATATATATATATATATATATATATATATATATATATATATATATATATATATATATATATAAATATATATATATATATATATATATATATATATATATATATATATATATAATATATATATATATATATATATATATATATATATATATATATATATATATATAGCTGAGATTGAATGAAATTCACGAAATTTTATGACCGTCGTGCGTGTAATGCTCGTAAATACGCGATTTGTGGGTTCGTGGGTTCAATTTCTACTCGGGGAAATTTTTCTATTGCCATTTTCTTCGCTCTGGCAATTAGGCAAATCGCGGAGTTTAGTTCCACTCAAAACACAATGTCTCGAAAAAAGGGTAAAAGCGGGGAACGGAGTGGCTTAACACTAGGTTCCCACGGTTCCTGGGACAAAATAGTGAAGCCATATAGTAAAATTAAATTTGATTCAAGCAATAGCCCTAGATATGGCCTTTTATATCTTGTAGGAGAACAATGACCTAGTACAAATTTTGACAGTTAAGCTTATTCCAATGCATGGTAAAAAAATTTGAAACCTCACTCTTTAAAAGCCTTTCTATGCCGTTATGTTAGGGATAACTGGTAAAGATTAAATAATAATGGGGTATGATAACACGGTGCTTCAGTTTATGCCACTTGAGACATGTTTTCAAAAAGGAGTTGCAAGGTACATACTTGCAGGAATATTTGGTTTTTTTGTAAATATCTGTGCGGGAAATATTTGTAATTCAAAAAGCCTTAGTGATTGAACATTAATATGTTACATATTAAATGACTTTAAATATATATATATATATATATATATATATATATATATATATATATATATATATATATATATATATATATATATATATATATATATATATATATATATATATATATATATATATATATATATATATATATATATATATATATATATATATATATATACATATATATATATATATATATATATATATATATATATATATATATATATATATATATATATATATATATATATATATATATATATTACACTAGAATAGTTATTTAATTTATATATACAAAAAACAAAACATCTATCTATTTTCTACTAATCTACATAAAATATGAACAATCTCTGTTTTTATCTTCTTATAGTTGTTTCTATCAACTTTATAGTACCCATTTAAATATTAGAAGTGTGGTTATATATATATATATATATATATATATATATATATATATATATATATATATATATATATATATATATATATATATATATATATATATATATATATATATATATATATATATATATATATATATTATATATATATATATATATATATATATATATATATATATATATATAAAATTTCATACCTGGGTATCCAAAATTCTATTACTAAAGTGCCAGTCAACCGCACACACCGTTGCAACCATCATGACGTGCACCAACAACCGCCACATTGTTCACAACTCACTTGTTACTAGTCTTAGTTAAGACTAAGTAATGTATAATATTACTTTCATAGTTGATTTCTCGAGGTGGCATCACACGAAGCGATGCACGCTAAGTTGTGTATGCAGTCATTTGTATGTAGTTTTGTAATCATGGATTGAATTGAAAAAAAGAAGTTAATGTAAATATTCTAAGCATATATGTAAAAAGTTATAGTGATTTCTGTTTAAAACTTGTGTTTTGTACACGAAATCGGTATAAAAAATTAAATATATATAAATAAATATAAATTGAGGACCGTCATGGCGCAGAGGCGTAATGTTTGCCTGTAACGCCGCGGTTTCTGGGTTCGAATCCCATTCGGGGAAGATAGATTTTTCTATTTCCATTTTCTGCTCTCTAGGCAAAGCGCGGCGTTGAGTTCTGCCACTCAACACGTAATGCCTCGAAAACGGCGAAAAGCGAGGACGGAGAAGGCAGGGACTAAGCAACGGAGTGTCTTAACACTAGGTTCCAATCCTGAAGTTCCCTCTGCCTACCCTGCCATGTACGGGATAAAGCGTGAAGGTAAAAAAAAAAAATAAAAAATATATGTATAAATTATATAATAAGCGTTAAACGGTTATTAAATTTGAATTTACTTAGCTCTATTTAGGGATCACTTCGGCTCTAGTTATCACTCCACTTATTACTTATTAAAAAATTATAAAAAAAAAATATAGTAATAAAAAAGTTAATAAAGTAACAAAAGATTCTAGAGATACTCGAGTAACTAGAAAAATTCAATCAAAGAATCCTCGTGCATCGAGAAATAATAACCTTTTCTATTGTCATTGCGTTTTAGTTTTGGCAGAAATTGATTTTACAATTCTTAACAATGTTTAACTATTAAGTTATAAATCATGAAAATACTTAAAAAATGTAACACAACAAAATTTTATTTCATCCCCAGATTATTGTCAAACTAAAGATCCAATGAGGACCGTCGTGGCGCAGAGGCGTAAGCGTCTGCCTGTAAACGCGACGTTTTGAGGGTTCGATTCTCATGATGGAAAGATGGATTTTTCTCTTCTCATTTTCTTAGCTCTAGAAACTAGGCAAAGCGAGGCGTTGAGTTCCGCCACTCAACACGCAATGCCTCGGAAACAGCGGAAGGCGGAGACGGATAAAGCAGGAACTAAACAACGGAGTGTCTTAAGAGCAGGTTCGTATAGTTCCTGAAGTTCTCTCTGCCTATCCTGCAATATGCGGGATAAAGCGTGAAAAAAAAGCGTGAAGCTAAAGTTCCAATAATTATATTTTAAATGATTGGGTATTTCACATTTAAAATATAATTCTCTATGTAATTCTAAATATAACTCATTTAAATCTTAAAACGTATTATACATTATAAATAAAACTCTTTTAACTAGAATTTCGTAACATCTGACGTTTGAAACACGTTGAGAAGAAACTTAGCACTCCATGGATTCACTATGCGGGTGCCGGGCCCATTGTGTTGTAGGAAGAGGAGCTCCGAGCAGCGCTTGGGACTTGCGACCCAAGTGTAGGTTTAAAGGGCCCCTTTAAAATGCATTAACGCTCACCTTCACTGTCCGAGCTCCTCCCACTACCTAAACAAATTTTAAATGATTCTACCAACGACGCCTTCGGAGTGCGTTCTAGAAATGAATTGTAACAGTTCTAGAAAGGCCGAGATCTTATAGTAAAATATACTTCAACCGCATATACACTAGCTCTAAAACATTCCTTAGCAATTCATAAGTATAATTGAAAACACTTGTTAAGTAATCTATGTGCAAAGTTCGTAGAAATTTGTTAAAACACAGTTAGGCCACTCCGTTTCTAGCAGCCTCTCATAGATGTTATATTTTTTTCAACCAGGAATAAGCGTGCAAGACCACCCTCTGTGAACTAACGCCGGAACTTGTCAAATTCGATTCACTAAACACGGGAAAGTTGTTAAAATCGAATATGTGCATGATTAAAATTGATTACTTTTAAAAACATCATACTTACTATTGAAGACATGCAAAGTATATATATATAAATATATATATAATATATATATATATATATATATATATATATATATATATATATATATATATATATATATATATATATATATATATATATATATATAATATATATATATATATATATATATATATATATATATATATATATATATATATATATATATATATATATATATATATATATAATCAAAACACATATCGATCACATACATGGTTCGACCGTATTCATACAATTTATTAAATAAAATAAGCTTCTTTATAACAATACAGTAAATATCTAGCAGTACTCTATGAATACTTACCATTGCCTACCTGCAACAGCCCCGATTGACGTATTTTCATCGCTTTTGCAGTCTTTATCATCTCAAACTACCCTCTTTTTATAACAAATTAGTTACATATTAAATAAAATTATAGACTTCAACAAACATTAGATGAAATATACTACAACAGTAATAACATTTATCAATGTACGAGGTCATAAAAGACTTAATAAAAAAGAACTCTGTAAAATACAGTTAAGTTACAAGTACAGTACAGTATACAGTACAGTTAATATTAATAAAACTTCAACTGGCGACAAATTAAAATTGTAAATTGTTCTTGTGCCCAGTAATCCAATACATTTTTTTATTTAAAAATAATTTACTCTATAGACACTTGGTCCGTACCCTTTTTATTATCACGAATATTGATTATATGAATATTAATACATAATATATAGAACTATTTATCATAATGAACATCTATGAAATTATATATATATATATATATATATATATATATATATATATATATATATATATATATATATATATATATATATATATATATATATATATATATATATATATATATATATATATATATATATATATATATATATATATATATATATATATATATATATATATATATATATATATATATATATATATATATATATATATATATATATATATATATATATATATATAATTTCATAGATGTTCATTATGATAAATAGTTCTATATATTATGTATTTTTCCATGTGAAATCCTCTGTTTTTCCATCCAATTTACTTCTGGCACATAGAATGTGGTATGTAGCATACAAAATAAAAGGAAAGCAAATATATTCACAAATGTCCTAGAGGTACACCACTGAGTTATTATATATAATTACGAATATCACTTTCCGCCAGTTTGAGTGACACATCATGAAGGAAGGAAGCGCCTGGCGTGTTATATTTTTTAGCTTCACATTCAATATATTGATATCAATGGCGCGGCGTTGAGTTCCGCCACTCGACACGCAATCCCATGATACGGCGGAAAGCAAGGAACGGAGTGTCTTATCACTAAGTTTCCACGTTATGTGCATTTCCGGATATAGTGTGAAAGAAAGTCTATATAGCAGAGAGGTCTTAATTAACACATTACTTTGAATATTATAATTATATTCATCATGCCCATTGTGGGCCATAACTCAAGCGAATAAACTAAGGATATAGCAAATTAGTAGTACGAGGTGGTTGGTTGACCTTCAAAACAAATATATATATATATATATATATATATATATATATATATATATATATATATATATATATATATATATATATATATATATATATATATATATATATATATATATATATATATATATATATATATATATATATATATATATATATATATATATATATATATATATATATATATATATATATTTTGTTAGTCAAGAGAAACGTAAAAAATATAAACCGCTGGCAACACCATTTATTAAAACACGCATCATAGTAAGGTATCTTTATTACAAATATTTAAACGATACCAAATATTTACAAAATAACAAACATTTTATTATTTTTTTCATTAAAACCGAAACTATTAAATTCGGTAGTGTCATAATATCTATACAATGAAATAAAACAACGTTAAACTTTAAAAGTAATTTTAAACAAATTTGATTTTAAATAAGAAATAAATATATATATATTTTCATACCGCACTCTGCTATTGGTCAATATTGAGGAGTGTCGGAGCACTACTCTCCGTTCTCTCCGTTGATTAGTGACATAATGTCACCAAACTATAAAATATACTTATATCTCAAGCTAATAAACTAATAGCGACGGCTAGAAAAAAGAACTTTACTTAACTAACAAACGAAAAGCGACTTCTACTATATATTGAAATATACTAAAAATTATATTAAATTCGACATAAGAATCTCCGGTGATTCAAAAAATGGGAAAATAACATAAAATAGCAATATTTACACAACATTGGCAAAGATTATGCGAGACAAATAACTTCATACACACTTTCAATGTTTCAACTGTGAGGTGATCGTCAATTAAATATAACGTTAATTAACACTTAATTGATCATTCTGAGTTCGAATTAAAGTTGAACCCAAATCCTCGGTTTTTCAAACACTTACAATCCAATCTCCCACTTCCAAGTATAAGAACTCCAACAATTATTTTCTTTTTAAGTAATATTTATTTTTACATTGTATGAAAGGTAACATGAGCAAACGCAGAACTAATCTACTTAACTTGTAATCATCAATTAAGCTAATTACAATTAAAATTTAATAATAGCTTTGTTAATGACAATTAATTTGCATAGAAAAAAATATAGTATATATATATATATTTATTTTATGATACAATTGTGAAATCGAATAATCTAATGTATACACTATATAGATTATAATTACACAGGATGTTTTAAAATATTGAAATATAATATAAAAAAACTCTTCTATTACAGTGCACAGCCTGTATAATATTAAGTTATCATAACATTTGTACCTTATGTCCGTCTGTACCATCTTATCTTTTAAACTCGATTAAGCTTATACAAACGATTAAGTGTAATTCCACACTTGATATTTAAACAAAAATATTTATTTCTTTTTTTATTAATCGCTGAAAATAATTATTTTATTTTCATAAGAAAACATCATAAGGCTTTCATTAAACATTATTAATGAAAAGTATCAGTGATTTGTGACGTCATAAGCCAGTATACGTTTAAGACATTTTAAAACATTATTTTATTTATTAATATTATTTTTATTCTTTCTTCTGGATAATCAAAATAATCATAATTTATTTTTTTATGTCTCATACTATATTAAAATAGCATAAAAATATAAAGATAAATCACTATACAGGTTGTATCTAGCACGGCGGCCATATCAAAACTATTCATAGAGGAAAATATTTCGAGGCCATATACTAAAAACTATTTAATAATTATTAATAGTTTGGGTACAGCATAATTTTTTCCATTTTACGATATTTATACGTGCTGTGTAACGTGTGAGGTAGACATTATTAAATACGAATGACGTACTTCAAAAATACTATTAAACGTTGTCAATCTGTAACCTTTCATTAAAAAAAATAACCAAAAGAAAAAGAGATATATTTCTGTCTCGCTCTGACAGTACAGTGTACGCTCGCGTCATACTTGACAAATGGCGTTTTATTTTGGACCAATAATTTAATTATTTATTTTGTTTGAATAATTTTTTTTTTCTTTTATAATTTTCCCAATTTTAGAAAGGCTAGTTAATACTATGCTTGAAATTAAGGTCGCCGTTACCGCCACACCCTGTATATTTCACAATTTCTGTATGTGTTATTAAAATAAAACATAGAATACAAATGTCGTACAAAAAGGAATATTTAACGAATTTTATTTATATATATATATATATATATATATATATATATATATATATATATATATATATATATATATATATATATATATATATATATATATATATATATATGTGTGTGTCGATTATACTGAGGTAATATCAAAGTGCTTGTTTTAAATTTAAACTATTATATTTAGTATAACATTTGGGTGAAAGAATATATTATAATTATTATATGTTATATATTTCGTCCATTCTATTAATATGTGTAACGGTTATATATTTTTGATATTATACAAAATTTTACATTATTACTAAACATATGTCTACATGCGGCAAGATTGTTACTTAAAAGTCAAAGTGAATCTAGTGTTAAAATACTTCCAGGATTCTGCCTATTGAGGCCTTTCACATTGAGATATAGATATATAGATATATATATTATATATATTATTAATAAATAGTAATAATAGATGTAGAAAATATATTAGAATATAGAACATAAGCTTTATAATTAAAATTAAAAACAAATTATGATAGCAGTTTCGTTCAGTTCCCATATTATTTTTATATTTATTTATTATTTTGTATATATATATATATATATATATATATATATATATATATATATATATATATATATATATATATATATATATATATATATATGAAAACAAATGTATAATATACATACATAATATTATATTAAATAAAATAAGTAAAAAGGTAGAAATAAATTCGTTAGTATTGATGTCACTTACATAATATATAGATTTATAATTCAGTTATTTAGATATAGGGATATTGAGACGTATAGACAACAGAAATGTGATAATTAATTATTTATCGTATTTTTAAAAAAAAATCAACATATACACTAGACTGTAGCTATGTTTTTCCTAATAATTAAAACAATTTATATATATATATATATATATATATATATATATATATATATATATATATATATATATATATATATATATATATATATATATATATATATATATATATATATATATATATATATATATATATATATATATATATATATATATATATATATATATATATATATATATATATATATATATATATATATATTATTTAAATAAGCCTTTTAAATAAATAAACTGTGTATAGTAAAAAAATAGTAAGTGTAACACATTATGGTAAGACTTCTATATTATCATAATAAAGGTGTTTTTGCAAAGATTTATATATATTTATAGATTTATTTATATATATTTATTTGATCAATATATCACTGGCTTAGAGCCGAGGCAGTGACATAATAGTGATATAGAATATTCTATGATAATTGTGTGAATTTTATATAATATATAGAAAGGTCGATTTAACTATATGATTTTTAATATATTCTTGTAACATATAGTATATTTGTATATACATTACATTTATTGCATTTACATTTATTTAAAATGCTCTATTTCTAGAGTACACTAACAAAATTTAGGATATTTTAAAAATAATTATATATATATATATATATATATATATATATATATATATATATATATATATATATATATATATATATATATATATATATATATATATATATATATATATATATATATATATATATATATATATATATATATATATATATATATATATATATATATATATATATATATATATATATATATATATATATATATATATATATATATATATATATATATATATATATATATATATTTCCGTTGTCATCTAACTGGCTGACATATACAAGGCAAAACCAAGTTTCTTTGTTTTCTACAGCAGTGGAGAATATATATTATGTATATGTAAAAGTAACTGACTATATTGCTAGTCAAGTGATATCATATCAATCACATATACATACATACATACATACATACATACATACATACATATGTATATATATAGAACATGCACTATCTATAATTTTAATATAATTGTTTTTTATTGGTGACAAAGGGATCTGTCATATAAATAAATATTTTATGTAATCCTTCACAAAAAAAATTCTTAAAAATTTTTAAACTTCAATATATATTATTATTTTATAATACAACCACATAATTAAATCGACATCCATTTCAAAACTTACTCTACGGGGCATTAATTTTAAAACGGCAGGTTAGTACCATTCCATTCAATCAGTCTCTATAGGAAAGTGCGTACCACGCTTTAGAATATTAACTATATAAAATTACAAGAATTACGTTGAAACTTTTATATGTTGGTTAGCATTTTTGTGGATATTATTATTACAACAAAAAATCTTTAACTATATATAAAAGTTCCAACATCTGTATGTTACTATGTATATAGATAGCTGTTCATATCAAAAAGTGAAAGATAAAACACAAAAGATATCCGCCTGATAAGTTAACAGGAAGTTATCGAAGAAACATAATAAGTACAATTTTTTTTTTAATTTACAATATTGTGGAAATGTGGAAATATTAAGAGAAAATTTAGTGTTAAGATGTATTTATAAGATTATTGAAAGATTTAGTTCTCAGCTTGAATGATGGAAGTCATTTTTCATACTGGAATGCAGTAGATGAAGGCAAGCTCACGGCTATGTATAATATCGATCGTCTGAAACAAAGCTTCATAATGTTATTGCTTTCTTATCTTTCTTTTTTATAGCTTCACGTTTTATCCTGCATATAGCAGGGGCAGAGGGAACTGCAGGAATTGAAATAACTTAACGTTAAGACATTCCGTTTCTTTTTGGGCCATTGCACGTTAAGTGGCTAGTTACCAGAGTGAAGAAAATGAAATGAAAAATCTATCTTCCCCGAGTAGGAATCGAACCCACTAACCGTCGCGTTTATATTTTTATTACTTATAAATATAAAAACAATATTAAACAATTGTTTTATTTATTAATAAAAATAAGCCCTTATTATATATAAATAGAATCGAGCCACACATTTGTGTTTACATCAAAACACATTCCCATTGTAGCACTACATTTAACACTAATATTATCAATAATTTAATAAAAAAAATATAAAATTCTTAAAAAAAATTAACAAATAAATAAATCTCAAAATAGTTATTAAATTTATTTTCTTGATTAGCTTCACGCTTTATCACGCACATGGCATTGTAGGCAGAGGGAACTACAGGGACTGTGGGAACCAAGTGTTAAGACACTCCGTTGCTTAGTCCCTGCTTTCTCCGTCCCCGCTTTCCGCCTTTTTTTCGAGGCATTGCGTGTTGAGTGGCGGAACTCAACGCCGCGCTTTGCCTAGTTTGCCAGAGCAAAGAAAATGGAAATAAAAAATCCATCTTCCCCGACTGGGGATTGGACTCAGAAACCGTCGCGTTACAGGCAGACGTTGCGCCTTTGCGCCACGACGGTCCTCTTTCAATTTTCTTAATATTAAGTGGAAATAAAATTTCTCTAAGATTTTTCACTAATACATATTTAGCATTCGCTACATAACAGACAATATCAAGAGCTAGTTAACATGCTTGGCAAGGCTCGGCAAACTTCCACAAGCTCTAAAGACGAATACGTGCCAACATATAAATACGTCGCAAGTGCAAGCTCTGGCAAGCTATCACAAGTCAAACAGTTAATACGTATAAATGTATTGTTTTTTTTTATGGGAAGGACAAGGCAATCGATCTGGAAACACTGCCGCAGGTAGGCTATTCCACAGTAGTGTGGTGCGTGGAAAAGGTTTCACGTGTCCAGATGGTGGGGATGATACTTTAACTTGTATCGTACTGTGCGATTGGAGAATTCAGCAGCAGGCACCAGATCAAAAAGTTCTCCAGAACACTCTCCACGGTATAAGCGGTAAAGGATTAGGCTTAGTGTTTCACATAACTTGTGACCGCTTGCCAAATCTTGCCAAACGTGTTGATAAAATATTTCGCACATGACATGTAGGTTAGTGTCTGACTGTGAACACTGTGGTATGATAAAGTTTATTGTGGAGTCACCACTAAAAAGCAGTGTCAATTTTGTATGGAGCACGCAGAACTGTAGTTTCAGTAATACCTTAGTTTACCTTCCATGCTAAGAGAAAAATATTTTTTAAATATTGTTTTGTTTTCCTTTTTTCTATTTTTGTTATTACAAAAACATATTTAGTCCATAGTGTAACAAATTTTAATTAATAACTCATTTAATCTACTTAAATCTACATTAAATCTACTTCTAAATTTCGCATCTGTATCAACACAGTCAGTATAACAATCGCCCCTATATTTATCCTTATAATTATAGTAAATATTAAAATAAACATTGTGGCAGTCCAAATGTAGTTAATCAATTGCGAGTTCGATTCCCTTGAGGTGGAAAAGACGAAATATATATGTATTAAATATATGTATCTATATGTATGTATGTGTAAGTATATGTATATGTATATGTATATGTATATGTATATGTATATGTATATGTATATGTATATGTATATGTATATGTATATGTATATGTATATGTATATGTATATGTATATGTATATGTATATGTATATGTATATGTATATGTATATGTATATGTATATGTATATGTATATGTATATGTATATGTATATGTATATGTATATGTATATGTATATGTATATGTATATGTATATGTATATGTATATGTATATGTATATGTATATGTATATGTATATGTATATGTATATGTATATGTATATGTATATGTATATGTATATGTATATGTATATGTATATGTATATGTATATGTATATGTATATGTATATGTATATGTATATGTATATGTATATGTATATGTATATGTATATGTATATGTATATGTATATGTATATGTATATGTATATGTATATATATATATATATATATATATATATATATATATATATATATATATATATATATATATATATATATATATATATATATATATATATATATATATATATATATATATATATATATATATATATATATATATATATATATATATATATATATATATATATATATATATATATATATATATATATATATATATATATATATATATATATATATGTGTGTGTGTGTGTGTGTGTGTACAAATGCAAATGCTCACAAAGTAAGTAATTCTTACAATATAAAAGAATATGTGTAATGCAAAAAGCTATCAGTGAGGAGTTAAAAACAACATTCGCATTACTTGCATTCAATAAAATAAATACAATTTTTTCCAATATTTCTTATACATATATATTTATATCGCACATCTTTGTTCTTCTATAAATGTACAATTTTTTTTAATGTAAATAATATATTAACAACTTCTAACCGCGGCTTCGTCCAAAACAATAGTTGAGCTATGAATCACAAAAAATAAATAACTTTAAACCAATAGTTTCCAATATAAATGTGTTCAACCAAATAAACTCTTCAAGTCCTTAATACAATTTATTGTAATATATTTGTAAACAAATTCGCAACAAAATTCATTGTGCGAGATTAAAAAGATAAATGTTAACAAGCCAAGCAACAAATAAATTCACAACGCCAAACGAAATAAACTGTTAAAATAAAATTTTAAACACATAATAAACCAAATACTTTAAACAAATTTCATTTACCAAAGAGGTAACATCAAAAAAAGTATTACTCACATTTTATAACATCTGTCAATTAAAAAAAAAGAAATTAAATTTAAATTCAGAACAACATATTTACCTATTTATCCTTGGCCAGTACTTCTTTGACAGGTACAGGCACAGGCTGCGGTATAATTGTAATTTCATCATTAATCTTCAACGGCTTTAACAGAGACTGTCCCGCTTTGACTGATTGACTATTTTGACTATTCTTCTTGTCCATAACACGTTTTGCTACTACACTGTGTGCTGAGTACACATGGTTCTCAAACTGCTTGTACATTCCAAAGGTCGCTGTACAAACTGTACATTTGTATGAGAGGTGGGCCGGCTTTAGTGTTAGGTTGTGATCACGGGCCACATGGTTCAGAAGTTTCCATTGATACACCTGGAAATTTTATAACATAGTATGAATTAATAAATCTATATACACATAAATATATTTTTTATTTTCTTATGTTTTAATCTTGTAAAGACACTTAACTCAAGCTTGCATTATAAAATATTTTATTTCTATTTAAATCTATTCTAATTGGATACAGTGTATTTTAAAGCGGATTTTAAAAAATCTTTTGCTTTATACATATATTACTTTTGATATATAAATAATAATTTGTCTTAACTCACCCTCCCACAAACTGGACAACGGCCGGCATCCTTGTTTTTATTGGCGGCCTCCTGCATGGAACTAGTAACTAGACCGTGAGAACCCAACAGGTGTCGCTCTAGACCTTGATCCGTGAAGAACCTGGAAAAAGTAAAAGTTAACATTTAATTCTGTCTGATAATATTGAATATTGTGTAAGTATGTAATATACAAGCTTTTTTTACTTTATTCCTTTAATTTCAATTTTTCCACAATATTGTTAGAACGCTAAGAAAAAAAATAGCTCCACAGCCTCCTCTCTTATATCTTTTAGGGTAAATTCGATAAAAACGTTTCATAGTCTTCCAGAGATTTGCCCAGACAAATGGAAGAACAAACGACCAAAAAAAATTTATATACAATAAACATAAATATTGTAATATACAAAAATATATTTAATATACCATGTGCTAACACAAAATAATAACAAAAGAAATACAATCAGGATTGTCGTCGACAGTAAATAATTATATCCACCTTCTATAATCTATATAGCGCGGCGTTGAGTTCCGCCACTCAACACGCAATGTCTCAAAATACAGAAAGCAGAGAAAAGAGTGTCCAACAAATTTTCCTTTACTGACATGACTAAAAAAACCACATCACTTACCTAAACTGACATTTCTGACAATTCAACGGTGGCCTATTATATATCATCTTGGGATGAATCTTTACTTTGTGAATCCATTGCATGTGATTTCTCAATTGTTCCAAATCCTTTATATATCCATCACAAATTTCACATATAACACACGTGTTCTTAGTTTGTGGATTCTGTACAGGCATGGGCTGGGGTTGACGAGGCAGTGGTGTGATTGATATGGACGGCTGATGGAGTGATTTTGGTATACTGGGTTTTCCATTCTGTAAATAAGTAATTATAAAATGTTAAATATAATCTACTACTAAACTAGTTGTTATAAGCGGATTTCGTTGGCTTTTTAAATTGAAATAACAAGTTATTATGTATGACACTAAAAGCCTTATAGGCTGTGTGTGTGTGTCCAGTACTAAAAGAAATTTATACAACAGTTTCAGAGAAAAGGGCGTTTAAACAAACTCTATCACTCTATATATATAGAATAGAAGTATATGTGATATAAAAAAAAGTTTATGGCAAAGTATTAGAAATTGTTATAAAAATGGCATTTTTAATATTTCTATAAAAAATAAGTTTAAAGTGCTTATAGCGAGTTGAATGACAGAACTCAAAAATCGGTCAAAGCTACATAATCTTCTTAAATTCAAAAGAAAACCTGAACCATAATCCATGAAATTATAATCTTCAAAAGAACACCTTCTATCTATATATGAATAATATCCATCTATAGGAATAATATGAATAATATTCATCTATAGGAATAATACTACCAAAGATTTATTTCCCAAAGACTATTGTAAAAATTCATAGTTTACTACCATTAGGGCGCATTTTCATTGGTCGATAAGTCGGTAGTTAACCCGAATGCGCGGAGTACCCGCATGCGAGCTAACAACCAATGAAATCCACTGGTCGATAACTCGGTCGATTAAACGTGTGCGGGTGATATCCACATTCGGAATAACGACCTTATCGCATGCATTATAGGAATCACCCGCACCCCGTATGCGGGCCCTAACGACCAGATAAAACGCTAAACGCATAGCGGGCCCTATGGCATGCGTTACCGAAATCTTCGGCACCCCGAATGCGGGCCCTAACGACCAATGAAAACGCGCCCTTAGTGTATCATCTATGGACTGAACGGAGGCGAGTCACCGCATTATTTGTATCGACCGAGTTATCGACTGAAAAGTTTCATTGGTCGTTATCCCGAATGCGGATATCACACGCACACTTTTAATCGACCGAGTTATCGACCAGTGGATTTCATTGGTTGTTAGCTCGCATGCGGGTACTCCCCGCATTCGGGCTAACTACCGACTTATCGACCAATGAAAATGCGCCCTTAGCTATAACGGGTTTAAGTTAATTAATAGAGTTACATGTAAAATTACTATATGTATATAATTTCTTAAACAAAAGTAAGACACCATATTGGAAGCCATGTTTCCATTATTAAGTGAGCTAACTAAAGTTAATGAAAAAAAAAGAAAAAGAAAGATTTATTACTTACAGAATAATTAGGCGACGCCAACGCATTGGGGTTAGCATGTCTAACTGTAACACCACTCCTTAGTATAGGGATTGCTTGCATTGGCGTAGATCTTGGTACAATTGGCATTGGCGTGCGATTTCTTGGCCGGAAGTTGGCCGCCATGTTGGGCGACATATTGGACCCTATGTTGGGCGAGTGTTTGTTCATGTTGGATGTAATTTGAGATCTATTGAACGCGTTGTGGTAGGACGACATCATTGGGTTACGAGATCGCGCCATCTGTAGTTGAAGGAACAGTATTTTGATTATAAAGTCATATAAAAAAAAGATTAATATTTTTATATATATTTATATAAAAGTATATAAAAATATTAATATTTTATTATTTAATTTAAAGATAAGATAAGAAAACTAAGAAATAGGGTGTAAATGATAGGAAGCATATTATTGCACTCACATTTGCCAACAGATTTCAAAATGAAAAATAAAACTTCAATATTAAAATACATATAAACAAAAATCTTAGTTTAGTTACCTTAGGAATTTTAGCCGGGGGCTCCCACTCGATTGGTGGTGCCAGGTTCAATTCCGGCTTAAACTTTTTAGAACAAGGAATAAAATGCCTAGCCAGTTTCCCTTTACCATTGTCCTCAAACGGACAATTGGGACACTGATGGTACGCCGGAGCCCTCTCCAACTTTCCTCTAGTATTATGTTCGGCTTCCATATGATACAAAATATCGTGCGGACTTCTACTTTCATGTGCACAAAAGTTACATTTATAAACACTATTTTTCATATGCGGAGTTTCTAAATGATGTGCCAAAACTAAAGCAGATTCTGATTTAAATGTACAATATTCACATTTCTTTTGCTTAGTTTTATATGGGGCATTGTTCTCTTTACTGAACTCTAGGTTCTTCATTAAAGATGCAATAGATGATTCCGTCAACTTAGTGCTGTGCCCACCTTTCTTTTCTCTATACAACTTTCTGTTTTGCTGCTTCAGTAAGTCATTTTGTACAAACTCTTGAACTAGATTTAGGCCGATATTCATAAAAAACTTTCCTAGAGACAGGTCAAAGTAGTTATCTGATTTGCCTGTAACTACTTTATCTACAGTTAAGTCAGCAACTCCTTTTATATTATCTATTGCTTCAATTTTATCTTTAATAACTACTGTTTTGTCTTCTTCGTCAGATGCAATGTCGTCATCACTCTCTGATGATGACTCTCCATCCCATGATGCATCATCATCATCATTTCTTTGTCTGCGGCGTTCTGAAAATGTTATGATTTTTTTTAATTAGAACAAGTAATTAATTTAAAATAAGAAACACATATAATTGTTTTTAATTTCATGAGCGGCGGGTAACGGCGACCTTAATTCCAAGCATAGTATTAACTAGCCTTTATAATCTTGGTAAAAAAATTATAAAAGAAGTAAAATTTTCAAAAATAAAAAATATTTTTTTCAAACAAAATAAATAATTAAATGATTGTTCTAAAATAAACCGCTATTTGTCAAGTATGACGCAAGCGTACACTGTACTGTCAGAGCGGGACAGAGATATATCTCCTTATCTTTTAGTTATTTTTTTGAATGAAAGGTGACAGATTGACAACGTTTAATAGTATTTCTGTAGTATGTCATTCCTATTTAATGATGTCTACCATGAGGTAGGTCTGTGTAACGCATGAGCGTTACACAGCACGAATAGATATGGTGAAATGGAAAAAATGATGCTGTACCCAAACTATTAATAATTATTAATTAGTTTTTTTGTATATAGCCTCGAAATATTTTCCTCTATAAGTAGTTTTGACAACGGCCGCCGTGTCAGATACACCTGTATATAAATTATAATGCTTAAAATGTTAAACTAATATAAATAGACTTGTCACCTTTTCTTTCTTCCTTCTTTTTCTGTTTGCTATCTTCTGCTTGGTCTTCTTTAGATTTAGCCACCGCTTCCTTTTCATCATCAGACTCATCCACTCCTTCTTTATCTGTTTTGTCTTCTTTCCTTTCAATTTCTTTATCATCTTTTTTGTTCACTTCTTTTTCTTTCTCTCTCTCCTCCTCCTCTTTGGCTGTTTGCTCTTTTAATTCATTAGCTAAATTATCTACAAATTTTCTAAACGGTTTTAGTGACGGTTTCTCGTAAACGTAAGGTACAATAAACGAAGGTGCTTCAACGACATACATATCGTCCGTAAGCGATGGCAATATTATCGACTGTTGAGAGTTATGTGAATTATGTGAGTTTTGAGAAGTTTTACTAGACACGGGTGTTACTGTCGTGCCACGAGCTACAATGCTCTGGTACAAACTCTGAGCACTTAAGGAATTATTGAAATTCGTATTATTTTTTTTAATAGTACTATTATAACCCTTATTTGCAGGCATTGAATTTGTGTCTATTATGACTACAGTGGGTTCTTTCTTTTGAATACCAGACCTCATCTGCTTCGCCGCCATTTCGACTAAGGTTTTAGTATCATTTATAACTATAGCTTTAGATCTACGCTTATGCGATTCGTTTACATAACAGTCTTCTAAATCTGATATAACGTCGCCATTTTCTAATTCGTCGTCGTATCTCTTTCTTTTGATCGCACGACTGCTTCGTCTCAACTGTACGGGAGTTTCAACAACCGGCGGCTTAGCTTGTTTTTCTTCAATAACACAATCATCTATGTCACTTGCGATTTCGTGAACTTCAGAAATAGTGTTGTCTTTCCCGTTTTGAATATCGTTTCTGTCATTTTCTTGTAAAAGCACATCACTACTGTTTATTTTATCTCGACTTTCTTGTGACGATTCGTCGTGTCCATCCATCTCCGATTCGGAATGAACGCTGACTGTATCTTCTGCTCTCCTTTCAGCTGACGCTTCAGAAATTTCATCATTTTCCGATTCATTTTCTGATTCACCTTCGGAAACCTGAAATAATATACATAAATAAAATTATTACAACATTAAGAAATAATAAACAAACTTTAGTTGTTACATTAGTTGTACATTGATGGTCGGGATTTTCATATCCATTTTGGATTACGAATTACGATCACATACCAATAGACGAAATACAGAATAAAATAACGTCATTCAATTTAGAAAGCAGCTAAAAAAATACAGTTTTATTAAGTCGCAATAGCAATGACCTATAAAAAAATTAAACATCCCCCAAAACGGAAGGGCAGAGAAATAAATCACTAACCTATTTTTTTATAATTAAGTAATTAGTCATGACATTTAGCACTTATTGGTAGTCCCAGACAGGGAAAATACCTGAATTATTAATAAACATTTCCTCGAAATGGGAATATCGACCATACACACAGCAATGCCAGTTGCATTCCAACTACGTAACACGGTGACGTCACAACACGTAAATAAATAATATTTAACACTAGCATCTCCCGTTAAAAGTTTTTGGCAATTTAATAAAACGTTCACAACAAACTTAGTAATATATTTTAAATATAATTGCGAAAATTGCAATTAGAATCTGTTAAGCTGTTGCTGAGATAATAGTGTAGAAGTTACAGGTATATTGGTGCAGTGCGACAGAATACAAACGCACATGACGATTGTAGGTTGAAATAGGGCATTATAATTAAATGTAATTTCATTTTCCCGCTCCAGTGACAAAGCGTGGGATTTATTTGTATGAATACAGATGTGAAGACAGAGGGAAAAAATATATTTTTCTAAGCACATTTTTCTATATACATTTTTAACATATATAGTAAACATTAAAAGTAAATCGTAAAGATAATTTACGAAGATTTTCCTACATTTACGACAAAAATAAATATAGCTGTGACGTCACAGAGATCACATGCTTTCCCTTGTTGGGAATTCAAGAATATATTTTGAAGGAGAAATTGAAAAGTACATGCTAAAAATATCACAAGGTTTTATAGCTTTATATATATTAAGATATATGTTAAAATCAAAATGCAACCAATTTAATCTAACTAGAGCGAAAATGATATCATATACTATGGAGATTGAACCCGCAACCACTGCATTACATTGTCATTGTAAAGATCAGAGTCTACAATAATAAATGTAACTGTAAACAGTTGTTATTTATTTTAAAAACCAGACATCTAGAGGTCATTGAGATATTACACAATGTGTACAAATAAACAATGGAAACTAACTATAATTTAGATCTTTGGGTAAGAAAGAGAGAACCTATACCTATATATATAGAGTGGAGTGATTTCCATAGCACTTTTTGTTTTTTCCATTATATGTATAAATAAAATATAGTTACAAATTTCAGCATTTATTATATTTAAATATCTTAATTTTAAGTATTTCTGACAAATTTAAACAGACATTAATAATAATTGTAAATAAAAATATTGAATAAATAAAAAAACAATTGATGTAACAAAAAGTTGTATATAAAAAATTCAAAAGATATATAGCTTTTAATAGAATCATTTATATATATATATATATATATATATATATATATATATATATATATATATATATATATATATATATATATATATATATATATATATATATATATATATATATATATATATATATATATATATATATATATATATATATATATATATAATATATATATATATATATATATATATATATATATATATATATATATATATATATATATATATATATATATATATATATATTATAAAATAATAATAATAACAATTAATATATATAAAAATCAATTAATAGTAAAATAATTATTTTAATTGAGAATTGTATTATAAACAATAATAGATTGTAACAACTATCTACAGATGTACAAGTAACCTTTTCACCTCCAATTGCAAATTTAGCTTTGGTAATATAATATATATCTCATCTCACTATATGCAGGATTATATAGATATATATATATATATATATATATATATATATATATATATATATATATATATATATACAATCTCATCCTACAATAAATACATATAAATACATATAAAAAAATGTGACAAATTATAATTTTTTTTAAATTATATAAAAAAATAAACTCACCCCATTTTTAAAAGGTATTATAGTATTTCCATTTTGTAGAAGTAAATCTTTTTTACATGTCTCTCTAATACTCAATTCATTATTTTGTCCCAAGTTTACTTTCAAGTTAGACTGACCATTAATTGTTTTATCACACGGTTCAGTACTTTCTATTTTAGCACAACTGATTGTACTATTTTCATTAATTTTACAATTAGGAGTAGATTGCGAGTGCTCTAGGGAGGTTTCATTTGTATCTGAGTTACATGTTTCATTGTTATAATTTACTTGATGGTCTTCATTATTTATAGAATTAATATTTTCATCTAAATTACTTTCTATTTGTAAACTATCTCCAGCAACATTATCGTGATTATTTAATGCTGTATTAATTTCTTTCACAGATTCATCTTTCTCTTCGGAAACATTAACTTTATCTTCATTTCCCTCCTCCGGAGAGTCATGGGTCATTTCCTTCTGGTCTGCCATCGTACCATTTAAACCATTCATTTTGATAACAAGCTACATTCCCTGTGATAAACCTGTAAGCAGAATCAGTTCATAAGGTTATGTTTTCAATAATATGATGGACCAAAAGTTTGAGCGTCACATTTTTTTATAGTGAATTCTTCCCCCCTCCCGCCTCCCCCCTCCCCCCTGGCAAGGCGCTAGCAATCAAAATGGCGGTTCCATGGCAATACTATGTAAAGCTACGTGTACGTCTTTTCATGAATTCAAAGGTCATTTAGTCCCATTTATACAAAATTCCCAAAAACGCTGTCACAGTATTTATATTTACATCCGTCGTAAACAAAACATTGCAATATGTTACTTTCGCTTTAATTGTAAATAAAATGCTTAACCTATTTACAAATTAAGCTATTAAACAATTATTCACTATTAGTATTTCTTTCAATTGAAAAAATAAATGAATAAATCGCCTGATGTGCTACATTTATCAACTAAAATAAAAGTAAACAAATCAATGCCGGTACAATTTCTCATTGTAATTGAAATTTTATTAGAAATAAAGTATTTTTAACTCAAATATTAAGAAATTAGGACAAATATATACAACCTTATCGAGTCTGCGGTGTTTCGTAGACACTTTTCTGGTACTCGACGTTCACTAGCACCTTGGTTATTTCAATAGCACAAACCCCAGGGCAAATCTCAATAAATATCAGCTTCTCAACTTATCCCACAAAACATATAACACGCACAGTACTACAGAAATTAATAACTTTACTTATGATATCAGTTTTAGTGGGTTTTTATGGTAATATTTTATACATTTCAAAAATCAGGGACAGTGCGACATGATCCCTCGCCACAGCACAAACGCAATATGGCGGCGGTGAGTCAAGTCAGTCACGTGACTGCCAGTCAAAATTAAAAAATAATTTTTAATATATTTAATTTTTATATTCAACATATACGTTTTAAATACAATGTCGACAATATTTACAGAAGTGTTGCTCTCGGATATCTTGCTTAACCCACTAATAGATTAGTTTCAACTTTCAAACTTATCAAAGTTTCGCGCCAAAGTCTAGTACGACTTTTTAATATACTAATATTTTTTATATGACACAAAAGTCGTATATTCGTTTTAGGCTCTTTGTTCAGACGATATTTAACTAATTGATTAATAACAGCTTATAGGTATATGATATTATTTAAATGAACCCTTGTCTTATTTACGGAGAAAAATTATTTAAAATTTAAAATTAATAAAGAATACTATTTACATTAATTTTAATAACAAAGCATTTATGTGGTTAACAAAGATTAATATCAAGTTAAGTATTTATTTGAAACAAAAAATTAGTACCAAAATTAGGGCGTAGGCTATCCGTGTATCAAAATATCGAATACCAAATATCATTTTGTGTCTCTTTTCCTCATACCTTATATAATATAAGAGAAAGAGAGAGATAAATTATGTACAAACATTATGAATAGGTATGCTTATCTGGCAGGGCCAGCCTTGGAGAAAAAGTTCTCTAAATACGACTGTGGTTCTTATAAACTTGGTTTTAAGGAATATATTTAAAAATAACGAAAATTCAACATGTCGACTACCGTACTGAAAATTAACCTTGAACAGGTTATAGTTCATTTAAATATATCATCCATCACAGATATATATTACCTATATATAAGTATACATATATATAGTAACACCTTTCAGTAAATTTGTATACAATATTATGCATATGTAAAGTCCTTAAGTAGGTATATTGATCTGCGGCGCAATCTACTTGGTCAAGGCTGGATGATTTTCGTTTCACCTCCTCGAGATTTAAGAATATTTTTTTTATATAATTATTTAAATTTAAAGAACTTTTGCTTGTTAAGCATTATGCAAGTACAAAAATTATGAGTAAAAGATTTATGGCGTTACGTATGTATTTATATATGTAGTATTAATTAGAGAAGTTTAATATTTTTGAGAAGACACTCCATAGGCAGATGTAGGAATACAAATCTAAGAACTTACCTAGCAGCCCTAAATCCTGTCGATACCTAATTAAAAATAAATATTTCAGTAGAAGTTATCATTTATTTGGTTTATGTTTTTACTATCGTTTGTCATATTTTATAAAATTAATTAATGAAAAAATCTAAGTTTATATCTAAAATTACTAAGTAGTTCCGAAAGCATCACCATGTAACATATGTTAAAAAACTTCGTATAATTAGATAAATATAGCTACAGTCACATATAGTATGTTGTGTATACTTGTATAGGTTAGGTTAGGTTATAAATTACCACAAATATATGGGGTAGAATATAGAAAATCTCCGCTGGCAACTAGCTTGAAACAAAAAATGTGTATATTTTCTCTGAAACGTGCTAATACTGTCGTTGACCTAGAAAAGTCTTTACAGTGTCACGGGAAAATGGATGTAAATAAAAATAAAGAACTACAATATATAGATGGAAGACCGTTGTGGTGCAGAGGCGTAACGTCTGCCTGTAAACGCGACGGTTTGTGGATTCGATTACCACTCAGGGAAGATGGATTGCTTGGATAAATTTTCATTCTCTTGGCTCTGGCTAACCAAAAGCACGGCGTTGAGCTCCGCCATCCGACACGCAATGCCTCAAAAAAAAGTCGAAAAGCTAGGATCGGAGCTTAATAACTAGATTCCAACGGTTCCTGCTGTTTCCTCTGTCTACTCTGAAACTATAAAGTACAATATGTAAAGCAATAACGTTATCTGATAAACTACTTTTTTTTTCTCCATTGTTAAATTATAATTTAAATTACTTCCTGGATTTCAGCTTACTACCTATAACAGTTTATGAGATACAGCCTTTTTTGTTTATAAGATAGACAGACAGACAGCGGAGGCTTAGCAAGAGGGCCCTGTTTACCCTTTGGCTACGGAACCCTAAAAAGATAGGGTTGTCAGATTTTATTAGCACTAGTTTTTTTACCTAAAACTAACTACCATTTATAACTTTTACTCTTGAGTATGACACGATAAGTTCTGATATATGATATTCTAAGTTTGCGAGGTATCTCTAATAGCAGGTATACATATACAATAAGGTTCCATAAGGTAGGCTAAGTCCGTAATGTAATAAATAGCCATGTCAGGTGATTTATAAAATACAAAAAAGAAACCAAAAGTACCTGAGACTTAGGAGTTGAACCAAAAAATAAATTATCTAACTACTTTCATAATAATGTAATTAATAACAATGGCCTGTTCAAAAACACACGCACAAATACATGGGTATGAGTAGAATAAAGTTAGACAATCTGTTTAAGACGTTAAGGGCTAAAAATATTAAAAATATAAATATTGTATAATTTTGTTTTTATTTTTTTTATACTTATATAGAAACGTACAATTATGAAATAGGATTACACCAACTTGACTGATTACTTACCTATAGAAGATTAGTTAACATACCAATAAATAATACCTTATATAATAAATTCAAAGAAAATATTTATATATATTTTTTTTATAACATTTAACAGTTAATCTGCTAGTAAAAGTAGCGTCAGTTCAATCATTTTATATTTACCAGATTTTTTCTATGTATATTATTTTCTAGTTTCTATAATTCTTACAAGATCTATAGGGCGTTTACGGGCGACAAGTGTTCTATCGTAGTAAGTACCGTAGTAAGTAGGAAATGGCCCCACCGTGAACGCAAGCACAGTCCGTGTCTCACAGGAGACCTTCTTACAACACTGTGCTCTTATTTGTGTCATTCAGCGGTAGCCAAGCCAAGATCGAAACTCTTTCTCTCGGCCTCTCTCCAGTCAAGAAGATGCTGTAAACACCGCAGGGAAGGCCGAACAGCAAACTGTCCATATATGTATATATACTTAGTCTTGCCATAAATATTGTTATAAAGAAAAGCACGATTTTTTTTTTATACGTAACATTTATTCCTTTCATAGTGAGTTAGTTTAATACATCAATATATAACTATTAAAAATATACAATGTTTATTCGAAGTGGTCCCCATTGGCTGCAATACAGTCTTTTAAACGTTGAGGCCAGTTATCAATAGCAGCACGAACTCTTTCTAGAGGAAAATTCTTCACTGCCAACCGAATGGATCGTTTTAGGGACTCCAAATTATCATGGCGTTTAGAGCAAGCCTTACTCTCTAAAACTGACCATAAATCATAATCCAATGGATTTAGGTCAGGACTTGACGACGGCCAGTTTTCAGTGCTGATAAAGTCCGGAACGTTAGTTTTCAACCAAGATTGGGTGGATCGAGCGCTATGACCCGGTGCCGAGTCTTGTTGAAAGCACCATTCTTTGTTATTGAACATGGTGTTAGTTAAAGACTTAACTACCGTCTCAAGAATGGTATTTTGATAAACTTGTGACGACGTTTTAATACCTTTTTCACAAAAATATGGCTCAGTCACCCCTTCATAGCTAACACCCCACCAAACCATCACTGAAGTGGGATAATGCCCACGTTGTACTCTGTTTACTAATTGCGAAGCTTCTTTAGAGCTTCCAGCATAAATACGGTCATTTTGTTTATTAAAATACTGCTCAATTGTAAAAATTTTCTCATCCGTAAACAAAATTTTTTGTGACCTCCCTTTGCGTACCGTTTAAGTAGTTGTTTGGATTTTACCACCCTATTCTTCTTTAAATTATCAGTTAAGAAGTGACCAGTACGTCTCTTATAGGCTGCAAGTCCTAAGTCATCTTTTAATATACGCGACATGGTTCTAGGAGCTATCTTCATCTCCCGAGATAAAATCTTTTGCTTACGGACAGGATTTCTTCGAATTCTTTCCCTAACTGCTTTAATCACCTTTTTCACACGAACGGTACGTGGACGGCCAGATCTTTTTCTGTCACAAACAGAGGAGGTATGATTGTACCTATCAATAGCCCGGTAAACAAACATTTGACTAATACCAAGCGGGTGGAGGGTTTTAAAAATTGCACTTTTCTCCATACCTACTTTATGTAAGGCAATCACAGCGATTCGGTTCTCTTTATCACCCCACTCCATTTTAATATAACAAAATATTTAACAATATAATGGCGCGAAAATAAGAAAACACATCAAGCAATCATATAAAAATGACAGACTCCAAATTCAAACGTAATATTTTCTTTTTTTGAATAGTAACAGTATTTATGGCCAGACTAAGTATATATATATATATATATATATATATATATATATATATATATATAATATATATATATATATATATATATATATATATATATATATATATACTTAGTCTGGCCATAAATACTGTTACTATTCAAAAAAAGAAAATATTACGTTTGAATTTGGAATCTGTCATTTTTATATGATTGCTTGATGTGTTTTCTTATTTTCGCGCCATTATATTGTTAAATATTTTGTTATATTAAAATGGAGTGGGGTGATAAAGAGAACCGAATCGCTGTGATTGCCTTACATAAAGTAGGTATGGAGAAAAGTGCAATTTTTAAAACCCTCCACCCGCTTGGTATTAGTCAAATGTTTGTTTACCGGGCTATTGATAGGTACAATGATACCTCCTCTGTTTGTGACAGAAAAAGATCTGGCCGTCCACGTACCGTTCGTGTGAAAAAGGTGATTAAAGCAGTTAGGAAAAGAATTCGAAGAAATCCTGTCCGTAAGCAAAAGATTTTATCTCGGGAGATGAAGATAGCTCCTAGAACCATGTCGCGTATATTAAAAGATGACTTAGGACTTGCAGCCTATAAGAGACGTACTGGTCACTTCTTAACTGATAATTTAAAGAAGAATAGGGTGGTAAAATCCAAACAACTACTTAAACGGTACGCAAAGGGAGGTCACAAAAAAATTTTGTTTACGGATGAGAAAATTTTTACAATTGAGCAGTATTTTAATAAACAAAATGACCGTATTTATGCTGGAAGCTCTAAAGAAGCTTCGCAATTAGTAAACAGAGTACAACGTGGGCATTATCCCACTTCAGTGATGGTTTGGTGGGGTGTTAGCTATGAAGGGGTGACTGAGCCATATTTTTGTGAAAAAGGTATTAAAACGTCGGCACAAGTTTATCAAAATACCATTCTTGAGACGGTAGTTAAGTCTTTAACTAACACCATGTTCAATAACAAAGAATGGTGCTTTCAACAAGACTCGGCACCGGGTCATAGAGCTCGATCCACCCAATCTTGGTTGAAAACTAACGTTCCGGACTTTATCAGCACTGAAAACTGGCCGTCGTCAAGTCCTGACCTAAATCCATTGGATTATGATTTATGGTCAGTTTTAGAGAGTAAGGCTTGCTCTAAACGCCATGATAATTTGGAGTCCCTAAAACGATCCATTCGGTTGGCAGTGAAGAATTTTCCTCTAGAAAGAGTTCGTGCTGCTATTGATAACTGGCCTCAACGTTTAAAAGACTGTATTGCAGCCAATGGGGACCACTTCGAATAAACATTGTATATTTTTAATAGTTATATATTGATGTATTAAACTAACTCACTATGAAAGGAATAAATGTTACGTATAAAAAAAAAATCGTGCTTTTCTTTATAACAATATTTATGGCAAGACTAAGTATATATACATATATGGACAGTTTGCTGTTCGGCCTTCCCTGCGGTGTTTACAGCATCTTCTTGACTGGAGAGAGGCCGAGAGAAAGAGTTTCGATCTTGGCTTGGCTACCGCTGAATGACACAAATAAGAGCACAGTGTTGTAAGAAGGTCTCCTGTGAGACACGGACTGTGCTTGCGTTCACGGTGGGGCCATTTCCTACTTACTACGGTACTTACTACGATAGAACACTTGTCGCCCGTAAACGCCCTATAGATCTTGTAAGAATTATAGAAACTAGAAAATAATATACATAGAAAAAATCTGGTAAATATAAAATGATTGAACTGACGCTACTTTTACTAGCAGATTAACTGTTAAATGTTATAAAAAAAATATATATAAATATTTTCTTTGAATTTATTATATAAGGTATTATTTATTGGTATGTTAACTAATCTTCTATAGGTAAGTAATCAGTCAAGTTGGTGTAATCCTATTTCATAATTGTACGTTTCTATATAAGTATAAAAAAAATAAAAACAAAATTATACAATATTTATATTTTTAATATTTTTAGCCCTTAACGTCTTAAACAGATTGTCTAACTTTATTCTACTCATACCCATGTATTTGTGCGTGTGTTTTTGAACAGGCCATTGTTATTAATTACATTATTATGAAAGTAGTTAGATAATTTATTTTTTGGTTCAACTCCTAAGTCTCAGGTACTTTTGGTTTCTTTTTTGTATTTTATAAATCACCTGACATGGCTATTTATTACATTACGGACTTAGCCTACCTTATGGAACCTTATTGTATATGTATACCTGCTATTAGAGATACCTCGCAAACTTAGAATATCATATATCAGAACTTATCGTGTCATACTCAAGAGTAAAAGTTATAAATGGTAGTTAGTTTTAGGTAAAAAAACTAGTGCTAATAAAATCTGACAACCCTATCTTTTTAGGGTTCCGTAGCCAAAGGGTAAACAGGGCCCTCTTGCTAAGCCTCCGCTGTCTGTCTGTCTATCTTATAAACAAAAAAGGCTGTATCTCATAAACTGTTATAGGTAGTAAGCTGAAATCCAGGAAGTAATTTAAATTATAATTTAACAATGGAGAAAAAAAAAGTAGTTTATCAGATAACGTTATTGCTTTACATATTGTACTTTATAGTTTCAGAGTAGACAGAGGAAACAGCAGGAACCGTTGGAATCTAGTTATTAAGCTCCGATCCTAGCTTTTCGACTTTTTTTTGAGGCATTGCGTGTCGGATGGCGGAGCTCAACGCCGTGCTTTTGGTTAGCCAGAGCCAAGAGAATGAAAATTTATCCAAGCAATCCATCTTCCCTGAGTGGTAATCGAATCCACAAACCGTCGCGTTTACAGGCAGACGTTACGCCTCTGCACCACAACGGTCTTCCATCTATATATTGTAGTTCTTTATTTTTATTTACATCCATTTTCCCGTGACACTGTAAAGACTTTTCTAGGTCAACGACAGTATTAGCACGTTTCAGAGAAAATATACACATTTTTTGTTTCAAGCTAGTTGCCAGCGGAGATTTTCTATATTCTACCCCATATATTTGTGGTAATTTATAACCTAACCTAACCTATACAAGTATACACAACATACTATATGTGACTGTAGCTATATTTATCTAATTATACGAAGTTTTTTAACATATGTTACATGGTGATGCTTTCGGAACTACTTAGTAATTTTAGATATAAACTTAGATTTTTTCATTAATTAATTTTATAAAATATGACAAACGATAGTAAAAACATAAACCAAATAAATGATAACTTCTACTGAAATATTTATTTTTAATTAGGTATCGACAGGATTTAGGGCTGCTAGGTAAGTTCTTAGATTTGTATTCCTACATCTGCCTATGGAGTGTCTTCTCAAAAATATTAAACTTCTCTAATTAATACTACATATATAAATACATACGTAACGCCATAAATCTTTTACTCATAATTTTTGTACTTGCATAATGCTTAACAAGCAAAAGTTCTTTAAATTTAAATAATTATATAAAAAAAATATTCTTAAATCTCGAGGAGGTGAAACGAAAATCATCCAGCCTTGACCAAGTAGATTGCGCCGCAGATCAATATACCTACTTAAGGACTTTACATATGCATAATATTGTATACAAATTTACTGAAAGGTGTTACTATATATATGTATACTTATATATAGGTAATATATATCTGTGATGGATGATATATTTAAATGAACTATAACCTGTTCAAGGTTAATTTTCAGTACGGTAGTCGACATGTTGAATTTTCGTTATTTTTAAATATATTCCTTAAAACCAAGTTTATAAGAACCACAGTCGTATTTAGAGAACTTTTTCTCCAAGGCTGGCCCTGCCAGATAAGCATACCTATTCATAATGTTTTGTACATAATTTATCTCTCTCTTTCTCTTATATTATATAAGATATGAGGAAAAGAGACACAAAATGATATTTGGTATTCGATATTTTGATACACGGATAGCCTACGCCCTAATTTTGGTACTAATTTTTTGTTTCAAATAAATACTTAACTTGATATTAATCTTTGTTAACCACATAAATGCTTTGTTATTAAAATTAATGTAAATAGTATTCTTTATTAATTTTAAATTTTAAATAATTTTTCTCCGTAAATAAGACAAGGGTTCATTTAAATAATATCATATACCTATAAGCTGTTATTAATCAATTAGTTAAATATCGTCTGAACAAAGAGCCTAAAACGAATATACGACTTTTGTGTCATATAAAAAATATTAGTATATTAATTTTAATGAGGGATAAGAAATAATAATTTGAACTGAATTTTGACATATTGTTGCGTAAATCGTTGGGAACGATTACTTCTTCTTATAACAATATCAAAAAAGGAACGGAGTGTTTTGGTTCCCTTTGCCTACGGATCCGTCTGCCTAGTATACTATAAGCGCGATGCGTAAAGCTTTAAAACTTAATAGTATATCTTTGAAATCTATACCCACGTACCTCTTAAATCAAACCATATTAGAGGGAGGTAGGACTTGAAAAAAGGTTATAGTAATGCTTTTACGTCTTTATTTAGTTTAAGTATATATTTTATAAGTTATCAACAACAATAGTAATTAGTGAGTTATTACACGTAATCTTATTTTAAGAAATGATTGTATATAATGTTAAAAATTAATAAATATTAATACTGCCTCTAATAAATATTGATACAAGCCTAAATAAAAAACATTTGTTTGTCCTACAATTACCTATTACGGTGAAGTAATTAATTATTTTCATGAATTATAATTGTTTTTCGAAAAACGTCTTTAATTTTTTTTGTCAATGATTTACATTATCGTATAAAATTAAAGCTTAAGGATTTGTCGTATTAAATATTTTTTTCTATGGCGCCATCTCAATATATATTATATGATTAAAAACAAGTTCATTAAACTGTAAAATGGAAAACAAAGTGCTTAAATTCTCAGTATGTAATTTAAAATCTATAAAGACTATTTTCAGGTGATATATGTTCTTCTTCTTTCTACTGATTTGATTAAATAAAAAGGTACAAGGCAAAACATTTTGAGATTATTTGTTCATTATATTTGTTCCTTAATATTTTACTAAGAATTTTCAAATCAAGTGTTAACACGTCATCTTTTTTATTTATTTGTTTGTTTGAAATTTTTTGTATTATTTTGGCTCTGTTTCAGTTTATCAATAGCTAAAGTTGACAGAAAACCAATTTTACGCAGATTTTTAAAATTGAAATAGATTAATATCTTTTTTGTTTGTCCTATTTTACAACATTTACTACTCAAATAATACAATTACTTTATTAAAAGAAAACGCTTAGAAAATTTTTTATAGAATAAAAAGTCATTTGACAATATTTCATTACTATAGTTCAAAATTACAATGTGTGTAACGGAACATTTAGCAGAAACCATGGACATAAAATCATTAATAACATGCTGACGTTTTATTGTGTTATCTGTCCACCAAATGAGGGCATAGACTTAGACTGTGTAGTACTTAGTATTTAGTAAAGAAACAGTGAATTAGATTTCCTTTTGTATTTTATTTTATATTCTTATCGTTTAGCAATGTGAAATTTTACTTTTGAAAAATAAATCATTCGTAATTTTCTATTAACTAACATATTTTGATGCCAATTGATTTCTTCACTTTACTATAGTGAGCAAGTCATTTAAAAATATTGTGATATGGTGATAATAATGTCGTTTTATAGGATATTATTGTTATTTAATTTAATCATAATATATGTTAGAGCTGATGAAGATGTTACTCTACCTATGTCGAAAAAGGAAAGGCTTAGTTTAAGGTGAGAGTGATGTGAATTATATTTTTATTACTATTTTTGATGATTCCTTAATCATGAATGAATAAGTGTAAATATCGCACTATAAGTCATGTAGATACAAGTAGATTCATTTTATATTGCAAAATTATTTAAATATTGCAGGTAATATGAAAAAATATATTACTTTCCTTATTTATTTGTATTGCACCTTGATTGATATATTTTTCAAGTAGAATCAGATTCTTATAAATATTTTGAAGATAAATAAACTATCAAATAAGCATTTTTAGTTGATTAACACTGATATATTCTTTTATAGGGAAGAATCACGACGCATGTTCTACCATGCATATGATGCATATATGGACAATGCATATCCAGCTGACGAGTTGATGCCATTAAGCTGTAAAGGAAGATGGAGAGGTGTGACACCAAGCAGGGGTGACATGGATGATGTATTAGGAAAGTAAGTTTAATATGTCTTATTTTTTATTTTAAACTGCCTTCACCACTATGTATAAGTAAGTATGGTACATTCATATTTTACATACTTAATATATTGAGAGTAAATAAAGTTACATATACTGCCTTGCCTGTTTTTCCTTAATAAACTCACTAGCTTAAGGAAATTCAAAAAAGAACTTGTTTATGAAGTGTATAAAGTCTAACATCAATTGATGAACTTGAAATAAGTGATAAGCCTCTATAATTGATACTAATTCATAGGTCCTTTCTGATACTGCTCGAATTATGCTTAACAAATTTTAAGTTTAAATTTAAATTTAATTGCATCATATTTTATAATATACATATATCTTGTATATAATAATATGTAATATTACAGAAATTCCACATTTTTTGAGCCACTGTAAAATAATCTTTATTGTCTTTGTCAAGTTACATAGAATTCAATATTAATAGCACAAAGTCAATACAGAGCGACGAGAATTTGTTCAATTGTTTTTTTATTAAGGAAATAATAATATTTTAGTTAATTTTTTTTCTGTTACTATTTGTAAGATATAATATTTAAACAGATGTTGTATTTTATTTACATTATTAGCAAAAACGACATTTTATTTTGGCTTATACTTATCACATAATCATGATAAGGAATTGGTCGATATATATATGTATATATATTTTATCAAGTCAAGGACAATAAATACTACTCTGTATTGATATTCTGTTATATTTTTAATTACAAAACAATGTTTATCATAATTAAAAAAATCTAATATTTTCTTATGTTATGTTACATCAAAGCTGTGAGTGTAAATAATAAATGTTGGTTTAAAACATTGCCTAGAGGTGCAGAGTTTGGTGCAGAGTTTGCTGGTTTGGTTGCTGTATGGGTTCAATTCCCACTCAAGAATGATGAATAGGCAAGGGCGGCGTTGAGTTCCTTTACTCAACACACAATACTTCGAAAGGCGGAAAGCGGAGAACGGAGTGTCTTAACACTAAGTTCCTACGGTTCATATGGTTCCTTTTGCCCTCTGCCTACCTTGACTACGGCATAAAGCGTTAAAAAGCTGTTAAAAACGACATTAAAAAATGTTTTATATTTTACTTTCACAGAGCAATCAATTCGTTATAAAAAGTCATATATTTTTTGATACAGCGATTAGTATGCGATATATTTAAGTTGCAGCCGTGACGTCAGATTGCAAGTCGCTAACTGCACGCCACGCTCTTGATATGCATGTGCGAAGTTTGTGCTTGCGAAAAATTATTTAAAATGTTCACACTTTAAATAATGTTTCTTAGAAAATCGTTTCTTATAATATTTTTAAAGAAAAAGCTATATATAACATATTTAAATTTATTTGATTTATTTAAACAAAAGAAAATCGATTTACGAAAAATGATATAGATACGAGGACCGTCGTGGCGCAGAGGCGCAACGTCTGCCTGTAACGCGACGGTTACTGGGTTCGATCCCCAGTCGGAGAAGATGGATTTTCTATTTCCATTTTCTTCGCTCTGGTAAACTAGGCAAAGCGCGGCGTTGAGTTCCGCCACTCAACACGCAATGCCTCGATAACGGCGGAAAGCGGGGACGGAGAAAGCAGGGGCTAAGCAACGGAGTGTCTTAACACTAGGTTCCCACGGTCCCTGCAGTTCCCTCTGCCTACCCTGCCTTGTGCGGGATAAAGCGTGAAGCTAAAAAAAAAAGATATAGATATATTGTTTCCGCTACGACCAGCTTATTTTTTATATTTACAAACAATTGTTAGTTTTTATTGGGAGGAAACTCCAAACTATTAAAATACTATTTAGTATTTTTTTTATGCGATCGGGTCGCTAATGCTGTCATTCACCTTGTTTCATAACAAGGAAATATGTTTATAAGGAATCAATCATAAGGAATTATCATAGAAGGTCTTAGATGTACCAGTTCCAGCTAAAATTAACGTAACATAAAAATTAATCATTACATTTCAATCAAACACAGATGACATTTTGTACGGTTATAATGCTAATGTTTCAAGCGATTTATTATTCATTATGATTTTATTGTATAAATCAATCTTGCATGATAAAGAATTAACAACTTTCTTAAACATTTGGAGTAATTTAATATTGGTTTGCGTAACTTAACTCCGCGTTATACTTTGTCTATTTTGTAAATATTTTTTTAAAATGAGATTTGAACCGAAAACCATCACAGTTTAAGCAGCAGTTTCTTCAATGTTTTTTTATTGAGGCTAAAATAAAACATTTCTTAATAATAATGTAGGTCGAGTTATTAGTATCGATGCAATGCGAAAAGACCTTCGCAAGTGAAATTGTGGATTTTTATTAAATAATTCGCTACTTTTTTACATTTTGTGTTTTGTTTTGAATATATTTTTAATTATTGTCCTGTTATATGTACTTTTTTGTATTTTCGTACAGAAAATTTTTTTGTTAAGAAAATTTTTTTGTTTGCAAAGCGCGGCGTTGAGTTCCGCCACTCAACACGCAATGCCTCGAAAATAGCGGAAAGCGGGGACAAATAAAGCAGGGCCAAGCAACGGAGTGTCCTAACACTAGGTTCATGTGGTCCCTGCAGTTCCCTCTGCCTACCCTGCCATGTGCGGGATAAAGCGTGAAGCTATAAAAAAAAGGATTTTCTATATTTTTTAGAGTATGCAATTTTGCTCTTTTTTTTGGTGGCACATTGTAATAGGGTTCAACCTTTATTTAGAAAATATTTTTTTACACATTATTAAAGTGTAATTTATCTTTCGTTCTGGCAAACAATACAAAAACGGAGAAAGGAGTGCATTGACACTAAGATCCTTTTGAGTAACCTGCTCTATACTTACGTGATGGAGTGTGAAAATATTAATTCGAATAAATTTGTATCTAAAATAGGAAAGTTGCTGTAAAAATACGAATGAGAAAATTCTAGACACGTAATAAAATAATTCTTTAGATAACCTTACATATTATTGTAAGGTGCTAATAGTTATTTGTAAAGGTGTTTAATGATTGGTTATCTTTGTTGACATTTTTGTTTTTATTCTCATTTATTTATATATTTTTAAGATTTTAAATGCGAATGTTCAACTATTGTACCATATATGTATATATATATATATATATATATATATATATATATATATATATATATATATATATATATATATATATATATATATATATATATATATATATATATATATATATATATATATATATATATATATATATATATATATATATATATATATATATATATATATATATATATATATATATATATATATATATATATATATATATATATAATATATATAATATATATATATATATATATATATATATATATATATATATATATATATATATATATATATATATATATATATATATATATATATATATATATATATATATATATATATATATATATATATATATATATATATATATATATATATATATATATATATATATATATATATATATATATATATATATATATATATATATATCTATATATATATATATATATATATATATATATATATATATATATATATATATATATATATATATATATATATATATATATATATATATATATATATATATATATATATATATATATATATATATATATATATATATACATATATATATATATATATATATATATATATATATATATATATATATATATATATATATATATATATATATATATATATATATATATATATATATATATATATATATATATATATATATATATATATATGTATATGTATAGAAATCTGTATCTGGGGTAATAATCTTTATTTAAAAAAAAATATATATATATATATATGTATATGTATAGAAATCTGTATCTGGGGTAATAATCTTTATTTAAAGCTGTCGTGGCGCAATGGTACATCGTCCGACTGTAAACGCGATGCGATGCGATTGTGGGTTCGATTTCCACTTACAAGAATAGACAATATTTAAATTATTTTTGTTATCCCACTCTGGGATAAGTGCGTAGTTTAAATTCGAAAACTTAACACGTAATATCTCGAAGTTTGAGCAGAATTTAATCAGAATTAAGTCAAATTAAACTCTTTGCCAATCTTTTATATGGGATAGAAGTTCAAAAATTAAAACATTTTTGGCCTCCCGTTTCTAGCAGGGTAGGCAGAGGGTACCACAGGAACCGTGGGAACCTAGTGTTAAGACACTCCGTTTCTCGATATCCGCCTTTCGAGGCATTGCGTATTGAGCGTTGATTTCAACGACGCGCTTGCCTAGTTGCCAGATCGAAGAAAATGAAAATGAAATAATCCGTCTTCTCCTCATGGGAATCGAATCCACAAACGGTCGCGTTTACAAGCAGACGCTGCACCTATCGGCCACGATAATCCTCAATTATTTTGTATTTTTTTAATAACTCACTATTAATATATATATATATATATATATATATATATATATATATATATATATATATATATATATATATATATATATATATATATATATATATATATATATATATATATATATATATATATATATATATATATATATATATATATATATATATATATATATATATATATATATATATATATATATATATATATATATATATATATATATATATATATATAGATGTAAATAAATATTATTTTCCCTTTTCTTGTTTCCAGTTTCTCCCTAACATTAGTGGACAGCCTGGACAGTCTGGTCGTCATGGGAGACTTCGCGGAGTTCAGCAGAGCGTTGAAGCTAGTCATAAGTGACGTCACATTCGACCACGATATAGTAGTTTCAGTGTTTGAAACTAATATAAGGATGCTAGGGTAAGAAATTATTTTACGCTCCCTCCCTAGCGGGGTAGTCAGAGAGAACGTAGCGCCAAACGCTGCGGTCCCTGCATACCTCTTCTCTTCTTCTTCTCTTTCTCTCCGGGGAGTACTCATGCCATAACATAAAATAGTATTTATTCATATAGAAATAACTTTTAAATCTAGTGGAAGAGGAAACAATGTTTATACTTAAAATAATATTAAGTTATACGATATTATAAATTCTCTTATATTTTTTTTTCTTTTTTTTTTTTTTTTTTTTTTTTTTTAGCTTCACGCTTTATCTCGCACATGGCAGGGTAGGCAGAGGGAACTGCAGGAACCATATGAACCTAGTGTTAAGACACTCCGTTACTTAGTCCCTGCTTACTCCGTCCCCACTTTCCGCCGTTTTCGAGGCATTGCGTGTTGAGTGGCGGAACTCAACGCCGCGCTTTGCCTTAGTTGCCAGAGCGAAGAAAATGGAAATAGAAAAATCCATCTTCCCCGACTGGGGATCGAACCCAGAAACCGTCACGTTAGCCGCGTTACAGGCAGACGTTGTGCCTCTGCGCCACGACGGTCCTCTCTGCGCCACGACGGACTCTTATATATTATTTTTAAATAATACTTTTTCACACATTTCTAGAGGCCTACTATCAGCCCACGTGTTGGCAATGGCGTTAAAGCCCGACGTGCCAGCTTTGGAATGGTACCAAGGACAACTACTAACGATGGCAGAAGACCTCGGGAGGAGGCTTCTACCAGCTTTCAATACTTCCACTGGTATACCACATGGGAGGGTTAGTAGAGTTTGTGTTTATCTATGTGTAATGTCTTGTGTTGATAAGTAAATAACTGATTTTGACAGGCAGGCTCCGCGGTTAGGCGGTGTTAAGTTGCGTAGCTCTTGGTATTATGACATTTTTTGATGTTTTCATGCTTTGTCGCTCTCATAATAGGGTAGGCGGAAGGAAATGCTAGAACCATGGGAATCTATTGTTAAGGCACTCCAGTTTCCTGCTTCTCGCCTTTTTAGAGGTATTGCGTGTTGAATGGAACTAAACGCTTTGCCTAGTTGCCTAGTTGCCAGAGCCAGGAAATGAAAATGAAAAATCTATCTTCTCCGAGCGCGAGTCAAACCCATAAACAGTCGCGTTTACAGGAATACGCTACGCCTCTGAACTACGATGATCCCACAAAAATAATTTAAATTCTACTATTCAAAAAGTCAATAAATTTGTCCTTTACATTATAGTAACTAAATGTTGAAACAAACTAAATTCTAATATAGGCAAATGAAGCCGAAGCTGAATGACAAAACAATATCGCGTTCCGAAAACCATTTAGATTTTTTTTTATTATAAATATTTGGTTACTTTTTTGGTAATGTGACGTTTTAACGTGGTAATATGTTGCCAGGATACTTTCCAGCTTTTCATGATGGAGGATACTCTCCAGCCTTCTAACTTTCTCCACACAAATCATCTCATAACTTTGTACCGTTGGAAAGTGAAAGGAGGACATACAAACACATCTATCTTAAATTAATATTATAAAGAGGAAATATTTACATGTTTATATATATATATATATATATATATATATATATATATATATATATATATATATATATATATATATATATATATATATATATATATATATATATATATATATATATATATATATATATATATATATATATATATATATATATATATATATATATATATATATATATATATATATATATATATATATATATATATATATATATATATATATATATATATATATATATATATATATATATATATATATATATATATATATATATATATATATATATACGTGTGTGATTGTATTGAATAAACTCAAAAACCATTGGACCTATTTCGACGTTTTTTTAAATGCAGAGCCCCAAAAAGTAACATAGGTTACTTTTATTGTAAAAATGAGTAATATCCTAAAATTATTAAAAAAATATTGTCCGGATATTTAGTTAGTTTATAATGTTAATATAGTTTAACTATGAAAAGAACTACTTTTTAAGCTTCACCCTTTATCCCGCATATTACAGGGTAGACACAGATTTTTCATGCAGGGAACCCATGATTCCTGTGGTTCCCTGCATGAAAAATCGTCTACTCCTGAATGGGAATCGAATCCACAACCTGTCGCGACTGCAGGCAGGCGCTACGCCTCTACGCCACGACGATCCTCAAAATATATAATATAATATAATAACATATTAATTTTATTAAAAAAAAATATTAATTCATTTACTCATCTTTAAATTAACATATGTTAGAAATTGAACATATCTAACATACATACATGTAATGTTTTTATATATTTTTTGTTCTAAGGTAAACCTGCGCCACGGTATTCGCGGGTTCGAATCGCGTGAGACGTGCACAGCGTGTGCGGGAACAATGATATTGGAAATGGCTGCCTTGTCTCGTCTAACTGGTGACTCGGTGTTTGAGACTAAAGCCCATAAGGCCATGGATAGATTGTGGAAGATAAGGCATAGGTAGGTTCAAATTTTGTATACGGTAGGTATACAGGTATGTATTTGACAAGGCTATTTTTTGTCAAAACTACCTATAGGGTAAAATATTTCAAGGCTATATACAAGAAACTAATTAACAATTATCAATAGCTGAAGCACAGGATCATTTTGCCCATTTCACGATATTTATACGTGCTGAGTAACGCGTGAGGTAGTCATCATTAAATACAAATGACGTAAACATCTCATACTACAAAAATACTAATAAACGTTGTCAATCTGTCGCCTCTCATTCATAAAATAACCTAATGAGAAAGAGAGAGAGAGAAAGAGATATATCTCTGTCCCGCTCTGACAGTACAGTGTACGCTCGCGTCATACTTGACAAATGGTGTTTTGTTTTGGAACAATAATTTAATAGTTTATTTTCTTTAAATGTTTTTTATTTTTGAATTAGTGACTTGTTTTTATTTTAATAAGCTTTTTAAAGGCAAGTTAATACGATGCTTTAAATTAAGGTCGCGGTAACATCCACATGTTTATGCTTATAATAGGTATATGGTACATATGTTCGAGGGCCGTCGTGGCGCAGAGGCGTAGCGTCTGCCTGTAAACGTGACGGTTTGTGGGTTCGATTCCCATGAAGATAAGATGAATTTTCCTATTTCCATTTTCTTCGCTCTGGCAACTAGGCAAAAGCGCGGCTTTGAGTTTAGCCACTCAACACGCAATGTCTGGAAAAAATGGCGGAAAGCAGGGAATGAGGACCTTGAAAACTTAGTGTTAAGACACTCCATCGAACTTTTCCTTTATATATTAAATATTCTTACGAAAAAAAAAACAATTTATTTTCTAGGACATCAGATTTAATGGGAACGGTAATAAACATACACAATGGCGACTGGGTGAGGAAGGACTCCGGCGTGGGTGCTGGAATCGATTCCTACTACGAATATTGCCTAAAAGCCTACATTTTGTTGGGAGACGAGAAATATCTGGCCAGATTTAACAGACATTATAATGCCGTCATGAAATATATAAGTCGAGGCCCCATTATGCTAGCTGTACATATGCATAGGTGAGTGCTTTGATGGTTAAAATATTTATGGAAAGTATATAGAAATTAATATGTAAGCGGGATTTGAACTTGCGTCCTATTGGTAAACGTGCAAGCGATCGCTAAGCCATGCGTTCTTGCCGCCGCGTTGAAAATCTTATACGCTTTACTATACTATCGTTTGGCGATAGAGAATGCTGTTATTATTAAAAATATATATTAATATTTAAAGCATTAATATTTAAAGTATTAATATTTAAAGTGTTCATCCACGCTAAGGATAAAAAAAAACTTAAAAAAAGCAAATAAAAATTTAAACGCAGCGGGATTTGAACCTGCAACTCTTGCAAACCGTGCAATATAAAGAAATGTATTAACATGAAATTTATAGTGCTTTGTACTAAAAAACTAACTAAACTAACAAAATTTCCTCGTTTTTCTATACTTTTAATGAAATTGGGGTTCTGAGGTGCAATTAATAAATAAGGTTATAAGTATCTCATAAGACAGTACCGATAACGGAAAAAAAACCTAAATATGTATTTCTTTTGATATATCACAAAAAAACCTAATTAAAAAAAAATACTTAAAGAAAACATATAATAATTTGAACGCAGCGGGACTCGAACCCGCGCCTACCTGCGAACCGTGCAGGCGCTCTCATCACTGAGCCATGCGTTCTACATCACGCCGCGTTGAAATTCCTATATGCTTTTATACAACTTATATCGCTGTTAGCATCTCTGTAGGGAGATTTTTACAAATTTCCGCTACCCAAAGACCATTATAAAGAATAATCGTTTGGCGAGAGAGAATGCTATTTTTATTAAATATTTTTATGATTTTCGCGGGTTCGAGTCCCGCTGCGTTCAAATTTTTATATGTTTTCTTTAAGTATTTTTTCTATCCTCAGTGTGGATTAACACTTTAAAAATCATAAAAACCTAATTAAGTACGGTGGCAGCGGAGGATCCAAAAAAAAACCAAATCTTTAAACTTATTTATTAAAAAATTACATTCTAACTTATAACTAAAAAGGTGACTACTTGCTCGATGCAAGAGACAAAAGTGATTTTAAATTTAAAAACTATAACTAACATTAATTTACACAATAGGTGAAATTGAATTTTGAATTACATGCCGCTATAATTCTTGGATCTCATGCAATATATTGAACAAGTTATGTGAAATCTGACTAAGCGATATCCGACTACCCTGGGGTAGTGTGGGAGCGTAACAGCCTTACATGTATTGTTTATTTCGGGCAAAGTTATTGCATTCGCCCGCAAAATATATTTTTTTTTCTTATTTATAATCCATACCATTCTTAGGTTTAGGTCTCAATTTGTAATATTATTTGTTGAAGTGTTCAATACTCTAACGGCCTTATTCATAAAAAGTTATAGCACGCTTAAAGACTCGATATAGTACAGTTGTAAAAATCGTTATTCATAACAGCATTTTAGTGCCAATCAGTTCTATAAACCTATCATAGAGTTATAGAACCGAGAACCCCACTATAAGAGTGTTTTAACGTCCAAAGATGGCCGATTCATATAACAGCTGATTATAGCTCATACTAATATTGATATGACGTCGTCGAGTCGCTTGTTATTAAGAGTGTCAATTTCAGTTTCGTAAACAAAACAATATAACAATTGACATTTTGTTCGATATTTATTAACTATATTTAGTTATTAACAAGTTTATTAATAATAAATTCTACATAAGAAAGGTGCACAGAACATAGGTAATACTTGTCCACGTCTAAACAATTTTCAATTCTTTGTCGTTTTACTTCTTTTGAATTAATTTTTTAAAAATTAAGTAAGTTTATAAACTAAAATAAAATAAACATTCGTGTTTTTGTGATAACAACGACGTAAATGAAGCCGGTAAATGTCAAGCCAGATCCAACAATATATTTTTGTACGTAATATTATCTGTGGTCATACTATGTCAATGCGTTTGTCACTTATCATCTGTGGATTTACTGGTATTTTCGGCAACAAGTCGACCGACTTCATTATAGTGGCAACATTGTTAACGTATAAATCAAATTAGTGACACTTTAGTTATAGAAGGCTTATAGAGGCTTATACCTTGGGAATGAAATGCTCGCTCCAGTCTAGTTCAAGAGTATCGTTGTCAATAATAGGAATTGTGAAATTGTAAATATCTAGAAATTTAAAAAAAAAAATAAAGCAGATTAAGTCCCGCTGAGTTTCTTGCGCCGGTTCTTCTCAGGTCTGAGGCATTAACTTTAGCGAACCGGTGGTAAATTAAATTGATTGTTTGACGTTCAAAAAATGAAGCTTGTACTTATTTTGAATAAAATTGTTTTGACTTTGACTTTGACTTTGAGCGTTTATGAATACAAACATTTATCGAACGTTCTATAAGCCTAAAGAGCGTGTTAACTAAAGTATACTTAAAACGTTCTATAAGACTTTTTTATGAATAAGGCCGTAATTGTGTATGTGTGGGTGTATGTATGTGTGCAAGTGTGCATGTGTATGTGTGTGTGAGGGTGTGTGCGCGTGCGTGTGTGTATGTGTATGTAAGTTTTTAAGTGTGTGTGTGTAAGTCGATAAGTGTGTATTTGTATAACGTGTAAACCTAGAACTATTAGAATTAAAGCAAAAAGCAATTCTCAATATAACGCTTAGAAACGAAAGTCGAAATTAATATTAAATATTATGAAAATTTTATTTACTTAATTTAATTTTCTTAATAATTTCAATTAAATGGCTGTAATATTTGGCTTAAGGGAAATAAATGAATGCCACCATTTTGCCTCTTTTGCGTAAGTGTCTTAAAAGAAAATATAATTATAATTGTTTATTAGGATTTTAAATAACACATTAATTCAATACATAACGGAGGACTTATCTGCAGAGATCTCTTTATAGTAAGTAGCAGCGGGTGAGAAGAGTGCAATTTTTAGTATATGTGTATAATTTATACATATATACATATTTTATATATAGTAATGTGAATATTTTATACCTTGGGATTTTACAAAATTTTAACATTGTATATTGATATTTAAATAGCTTAGTAACTTTACAATCTAATAAGACTGAGGACCGTCGTGGCGTCGCAGAGGCGTAGCGTCTGCCTGTAAACGCGACGGTTTGTCGGTTCGATTCCCACTCGGGGAAGATAGATTTTTCTATTTCCATTCTCTTCGCTCTGGTAATTAAGCGAAGCGCGTCGTTGAGTTTCGCCACTCGCAACACGCAATGCCTCGAAAAGGGCGGAAAGTAGGGAACGGAGAAAGCAGTCGAAAGGACCTATACATTTTGTCTACAAACTGCAGGCAAGAACAAATAAAATTTAGTACAAAGTAATATTATTGACTATTCAGTAAAATAACAAGAACAAAATCAATTTGTGACGTAGTGAGATAAGATACCTTTTTGTTTTCTTATAGTTTTGGTACTTTACTAAAGAAAATGAAATTATGGAAGTATATATGGGCGCAAATCAATATACATTTTATGATTTTATTGTTAAAAAGTATTTAGTATTGAAATTAATGTTTAATTAATAAAACCTATTTGCAATGTTAAGTTCTTTATGATAATTTTGAATATTGAACAGAAAATGTCAGTTGTTAAATAAATTATGTATCATGACTCACTTCTGTATTAACTATTGTACGAGAATAAACCAATTGCTACCACTCTGTTATTTTATTATGAAAAATGGACTCTGAACAACGAAACCCTGGCCTAGCGCCGACATATACAACGCTTTCATCATTTAATTTCCAGTACTGCATGAGCCCATTTAAGGACCGTTTATTTATCACGTGATGTGTTTTGGCATTTTCAACCCCCCCCCCCCCCCCTTCTCCTTTGGTAAAATTTGGTCATGTTTAAGACACTTGCCCACACAGCGTAAATAATTTCAAATATTTTTGAATACTTATAAAGAATCTTCTAAGAAAGATTTATCTTAAATAATTGTAACAGAGACAAAATAGTTTTCCGAAAAAATATATATAGGTGATATATAATTATGTTCCCCCCTTTCTCCCCTTATATGTTTTTTTATGAACACCTAAACCCCTGTCGAACTTCTCTTAAAAGACAGTGCCTTGTAAACTGCTCCACTAGCCATTTTAACCGTACATCTTTAAAATGGTCCAAAATGAGATCATAAGAAAGATTTAAGTTTTTTAATTTTATTATATTTTATAGTATTTTTTCTTATATAATGAAATAAAATATTTTTTAACAGAATGTATGTTATATATGTTTAATTATTAAAAAGCATTGTAGATGTAGCATATGTTAGTTCGTTATTTGGAGATTGTTTCGTTCCCAAATATTTATTTTAGTGTCGTTATTTATTATAGTATAAAATTTAAATTATTTTCAATATACCTTATTTAAAAAGTATCTATTTTTTTCAATAAACGCATCACGCTTGAATATATGGTACAGTTTTATAATTTTTTTTTATTAACTGATCTCAGGCGAAGGTTTTCCGGAAAACTTATACATAAAAATATCTTCACATTATCTACGCACTGAAATGTTTGCAAATTTTACGTGCTGAATGGCAAAAATTAACGCCGCGTAATAACAATACTTCCAAGTGGAGTATTGAACCCACTACTCAGATTTACAGTCAGAAGCTGTACCACTACGTCAGGACTGTCCCGACAAAACTATTTAACAATTATATACCTAAATTTATTAGAACTATAATAATTATCTTGTATATAAAAAAAAATTAATTTCAACCATTTTCTTAGCTTTCTTCAAATTCAATCCACACCACAGGTGGATTCCCGGGTTGTAGTTAATTTTTTGGATAAGTTTTTTGGAGAATTTGGATAACTTATATTTTATTTATAATAACTTATATTAGTTATTGTGTAGGTAAAATAATATATATTAACTCTATAACATATAACGGTAATATTGAGTCAAAATATAAGTACACTAAAGTAGAGAATTATTGTCCCATACACAGCCCAGCTTGTTATAGTTCTCGGCCACCCCTCAAACAAACGCGTTATATAATATTGTGAATATAGTAATTTTCGCCTAGTGTGTTACAAGAAAATTGCCCCTTGACTTCAACACTTGATTCAACCGACCTCGTATTATCCTATTGAGACGCATCCGCGCTTGCACTATGCTAATATTGTTTTGTTTATATAAGAATCTCTGCAAGGAAAATCTCCTAAATACTTAAAGGAAAGCTTATGTCAAAAGCTTTATTTTTTGAACGTCAATAAAAAAAAAAAACTTAATCTCCGGTTTGCTAAATTACCGTTTATTGTCATAGACCTGTGTAGAATCGATGCAAGAAACTTAGCGTTTTTTTATGATTTCATACAGATAATGCAACTTACAATATGCAATAGAAAAAGTATATAGGTTTTATAATAAAATATTGTTAAATATTATTAATTGTACTCGCTTTCATTGTGTTACTATAATTTTCCCTCTTTATAATTCGCTTTAGTTAACTACTCCAAGCACGTATCGCTATGAACTCCTACCTAATGTATAGGCCAGATTTGCCTGCCTGCTGCTAATACCCTAGCAGCTTTTAAGATGACTGAAACATCAGATGCTCAATGAAAGATTCTGCCACTTTTCGCTTTTTTATGTCTTCACGCTTAAACCCGCACATGATATGGTAGGCAGAGGGAACTGCAGGAACTTAGCATAGGACATGTTTAAGCCTTCAAGTTACCTGACTGTCTTTAGATATTTACATATACAATCACTTAAATTTGCAAGTACTGTAAGAAATGTTCTTTCTTAAGAAGCTGTGAAGTATTGTTATTATATGAAAATTTAACAAAATATTTTATCTTACAAGTACTATTTTTGTATATAATGACGCATCACTACGTCATTTCTTTTTTAACAAATTAGGCAGAGGGCTAGACACTCCGTTCAAGTTTAAATAATAAAAAAGTCCATACATTTTCGCATTTATATTTCAAATTTAAATAAAAAAAAGTAAATTAAGAAATAAGAATTAATAAATTATATTTTTTGAACATCGAAATCGTTACCGTCGAAATCGTATTCTCTTAAATAGCCTCAACCCGGAGATTAACTGGCACAAGAATCTCAGCAGAAATCCTTTTTTTTGTATATAATTTACAATTTTAGGCCGCATCTGCAATCGCGTAACTTTATGGATGCTCTCCTAGCTTTCTGGCCAGGGTTGCAAGTACTTTTGGGTGACGTAAGACCAGCTGTGGAGACCCATGAAATGCTATACCAAGTTATGCAAAGGCATACGTTCATTCCTGAAGCTTTTACTTCGGATTTCCAGGTTAGTATGGGCTTGTTATTACAAGGCTTGTTGTTATAAATTGCTTGGGACTTCTAAAGTTGGCTAAGTTTCACAGAGGTTTAATATTTTTAGTTAGTATTGAAGATAATCATCTTACATCATCCGTGTATTCTTAAAGATCTATGTATTACCTAATTATAATTATATAAATATATATTTTTCTTTAACGATTAACATTCTACAGCGTTACACTATCAACAAAGTTGTACGAAAAAATATATTATTTTCTTTATAAACATTTCCAACATAGGTACATTGGGGCCAACATCCCCTCCGTCCAGAATTCCTGGAGTCAACATATTTCCTCCATCGTGTTACCGGAGACGATCATTACTTGCAAGTCGGCAAAACTGTGTTGAAAGCGTTACAGCAACATACACGCGTACCATGCGGGTATGCGGCGGTAAACGACGTGCGAACAAGGGTACAAGAGGACAGGATGGACTCCTTTGTCCTGGCGGAGACTTTTAAATATCTCTACATGTTATTCGGAGAGGATAGAGATTTGCCGGTGAAATTGGAAGACTATGTGTTGACAACAGAAGCCCATTTCTTGCCCCTGTCTTTGGCAAGTCATGGGAGAAACGAATCGTTTTTGTCGTTCAAGTTTGATGACGGCGATGAGGATAAGTATAGGAAGTGAGTGGGTTTATGTTATTGTTTTTAATAATTTGTGATCGAAAGTTTTAAAGAGATTTCATATTAAAAATTGTAGTTGTAAATTTTGTTTAAGAAAAGAATAGTATTTTCTACGGAAAATCATTCTTACTTGGATTATGGGTTCGATTACTGGTTAAGAAAAAAACTTTATTTGTGTTTATTGTGGCGCAGAGGTGTAGCGTTTGTCTGTAAATGCAACGGCTTGTGGGTTTGATTCCCACTCGAGGAATATGGATTTTTTCATTTCTACTTTCATCGCTCTGGCAACAAAGCAAAGCGTGGCGTTGAGTTCCGCCACTCAACACCCAAAGCCTCGAAAAAAAAGGCGAAAATTGAGGAATGGAGAGTCTTAACACTAGGTTCCCACAATTCCTGTAGTTCCCTCCGCCTACCCTGCTATATGCGGGATAAAGCGTGACGCTATAAAAACAAAATATCACATCATATTCTTTACTTCCTTCACAATCTTCTAAAATAACTTCATCTTTTTAAACTCACCTCACCCTAAACTTAATATAACCATAAAAAAACATCTAACATATCCCGTAATCTCTGGCGATTCCAAATAGAACGTGTCCAAACACAGCGTCAATAATTGCCGAGAAAGTACGTAAACCGATGAGACAAATGCTAGGCGCTGTGGCCGCCCGCCCAGCGGCCAGACTGAGGCCTTTGAACGATCCGAGGCAAATAAACGCTTTGTCCGATATGGGCATATCGGTTTTAACACTACCCGATGGGAGGGTACAGCTTTTATATACGACTAATACTGTGAGTGATCTCTTTCTAGACTTAAAAATAGCTTTTTAGAAAACAAAGAAAAAGTTGAAAGTTATTTGTATATTTATATGTATATTTGTGTTTATTTTTCTGTTCTGGGTTTATAAAAAGTTTTGAACGTTGGAGGGAGGCAGGAAGCGTAGATGAATGTTTTAATACTAGTTTACCATCGTGCAGAGTTTGTGGGTTCGATTCCCATAAGGGGAAGATAGATTTTTCTATTTCCATTTTCTTCGCTCTGGAAACTAGACAAAGCGCGACGTTGAGTTCCGCCACTCAACACGCAATGCCTCGAAAAAGGCGGAAAGCGGAGACGGAGAAAACAGGGACTAAGCAACGGAGTGCCTTAACACTAGGTTCCTATGTTTCCTGCAGTTTCTACCTACCTACCTTGCCATGTGCGGGATAAAGCGTGAAGACAATAAAAAAAATTCTCATAGTGTAGTTACACAAAAAATATTAAAAATCCCAAATTATTATAGAATATAACTCTGAATTATTAATAATACAAAAAATATCATTTTAAACAAAATACACATTCCCCACAAAACTTAATTAACAAGAACATATTGAATAGCAAAAAAAATTTTCAGGCGAAATCAGCAAAAGACGCGGCCGAAGGCCTCACATTTATGCGGGAAATGTCCAAATGGAACACCCTAAGCGACACTGAGAACGGCGTAATCGCTGTGGGTGTTAAAGTGAAGGACAAAATATTTCCAGCTGGGCCCGGCCATTTCGGCAAAGATATTTCAGCCGACGACAGATATACTGGAACACCTGTATATGTGAAACCACTAGACGCCTGTACGGCTATTGAAAATAAGAAGGAAATATGGGGAAGATTTGCGATAGCTAAACGCGGCATGTGCACATTTGCCCAGAAAGTACGCAATATCCAAGAATCTGGTGCAACTTTCGCTTTGATAA